>BLSH010110063.1:47406-70119 GCA_018402905.1 Glandirana rugosa
TGGTGGCTGGGGGGTGGTAAACAGATGGTGGGGGGGAGTATTTTGTTACCAGGCAGCGCTGTGGGCATTACACATCTCCCACAGCGCTGCTGCACGTCTTCTCTCCCCCCTCTCTCCTCTCACACTGCACCGATCGGTGCGGAGAGGAGAGAGAAAAGCCGGCGGAAGCGCCGGCTTTTTGACATGTGATCGCGCCGTCATTGGACGGCGCGATCACGTGGTGAAAGGCCGCTCACAGCGGCCATTCACCGCGATCCGTGATCAGTCGGGTCCCCCGGACCCGACGGTCACGGATCTTCCCGTGTGCGCGCCCCAGGGGGCGCGCGGGAAGCGAGATTCTGCAGGACGTCCATGGACGTCCTGTTAGAATAACCCGACCGCGCTGTGGACGTCTTTTGTCTATAGCGCGGTCGGGAAGTGGTTAACATATTTTTTTTCCCCAATCAACAACGATTATTTTTAATCCTCCTGCTGCTAGCATTAGTAAATAGATAGGAAAATATATCATATCTACTTGTTTTAAACCTTTTTTTACATTTCTTCAGTTGCTTTCTAGTTTCTTGCCTAGGCAAATGATGTCATACATCCCAGGAGTCTTCAGGAGGGGGAAGAGAGGAAAAGGTGTTTTCTCAGCTAAGCACACTCTCCTGCATGCATGCTTGACCTAAGGACAGATGGATTCCAGGAAGTAAATGCTATATGAATCATCTGGCTTACTCAAGATGGCCACAGCCAGAAATGCTAAGGGGGTGTTTTTCAAAGTGATTTGTCAACAAAATAAACATGGATGGATGGGGAAGTTTGTTTTGAGTATTAAAAATTAATTAAATGGTGTTTTTGGGAGTTTACTAGGACTGGGATCTGGTGGTAATAGTGGTTGACACTAGAGTAAGTATATTCTCTGAACAATGAAGCTCTGTTATCTTGTGCTGTATCTACAGTGAGGAAAAGTTTTCATCACAAAACTTTTTACAGTTTTTCAGGAGAGCTTTCAATCGGAAGTCAGAGTAATCTTCTCGGAATTAGTAGAGGACACTATTGAATAGGCCACAACTCTGAACAACCTCCAAGGTCTTTGACACAGCTCTAGCAAGGTTTCATTGTACACAACATATACTGCTGCATTATGGAGTTGAAACTGTTCATATTTTGCCACAATCCATGTAAGGAATATAGTCTGCCTTACAGATCAAGATTGCGTATTCATATAACAGAAGCAAAACACAATGTGCAGAGATAACTCAAAGAAGTGAATTTCTGGGGGAAACAGCCAGTGAAGGAGTTAAATGTCAGGTTTCACACAAAGGTAAAGTGAATTTTGGGAGACAAATGTAGTAAGGTCTTTTAAAAGGATTTTTGTACAATTGTGAAATTGGCAGGAGACTCCCCTGGTGCTTAGCTCTTTAAAGCCAGTTGTCTCCAAATTGTTGTTGGGTAGGAGAGATGTTTGGCCTTCGAACCGAGTCTTAATAGAAAACAATTTCTTTAAACTGCATAAACATTCTGCCCGACATATTTTTGCCAAAAACCTTATCAGAGCAATAAAAATAAATCATGCTGAAAATTCAACGCAAACGGTGCAGTATGTTCCATGGATGTAAACCTCAGAAACTGCTGTTCTTTTGGCTGAGAACTAGCAAAGTCTGTAAAATGGTACTTCTGTACAATGCTAGCCTAATAAAATAAGACGTGCTAAAAACCTGCACAGCTTAAAGTGGACGGGTGTCTGGCTAGCAAAAAGTGCGAGTGTACCAGCAGCAACTTTCAGCTGACCACATTAAATATAAGGATACGATCTTTCACCCAACATGCCCCTATCTACGTGACTTCATACAGAGGACAGAGTTAAAGGCATTCATCTTTGTGCTAACAAAACAGAAAAACACAGTTCAATCAGATGCAAATCAGCAAATCTGGAGTACATCAAATTTGTCTTTTTGAGGCATTACTAAAAGAAGCCTATAAAATCTACCCACAGATAGGGTGACTGAGTACGAAGGCATGATCCAATCTTCATCACACTGCTCTGTGTCTATAAATATAAATGAGGAAGAATCTGGGGCACACATGCAGTCTTTGTATAACTAAAAGCAAAATGTTTCTTTCATTTGGATAGAGTGGAGAGTTATTGGGACAACTGTCAGTTTTTCTTGCGGTCTGTACCCCAATCTTGGCCCCTTTCAAACAGAGCGGATCCGCTCAGCGGGGTCCGCCAGCTCAGCGGGAAATCGCTCCGTTGATCTATGCTGAGCCGGCGGATGACAGGTCCGTCTCTGCTCTCTTTGCAAGGACGAATCTGTTATAGCCCTGCTGTTTTCTATGGGAAGGTCGGATGAAAACGGACCACCTGTCCTTTTTCATCCGATCCCATACGCCAGACAGATGGCGAACATATCACCTATACGTCTATTTTAGCGGATCTTGACGGATCAGAAGGCAGACGGGTGTCAGCAGACACATCTTCGCTGACATCTGCCTGCCCATAGAGGTCTACGGGCAGCCTGCTCGGATCCGTCTGAAAAACGGACACTAGCATCCGAGCTGTCCGATCGTGTGACAGGGGCCTAAGGAGATGCATTCTCTCCATTTGTCCTGCTTACCATTGTCATTGAAAGTTAAAGTAAAAGACAATCCCAAATTTTGGGTTGTCCCCAGAAAAATAATACAGGGGAAATCCTCCAATGGGGACACTAGTTCTGGTAACCTGGGGGTCCCCAAAGAATTCCCTTAATTTGCACTTGCTGTTTGGCTATGGGACAGAAAGTGAAGGTGAATCTTCACAACGGGACAAAGATGGCGACACAGCGCACTACCGATCACGCGGCCACGCGTGAGTGGCTTATCCTGCTGGACGTCATATGACGTCCAGCAGGATAAGCCACATAATAGAGCCACTGTGTGGCCATCATTCTGCATACAGCGGGCAGGAAATGGTTAAGTTGCATGCAAAATGCCTAACATCACTACAATTTAAGTTGAGGAAACGCCCAATTATATCTTACATTTACTCATAATACTTTGCATTCCATATTTCGTCAAAATTGCAAAGCATTCCAAGTCATAAAGTGATGATTTTGACTGACTGCAGGGAGATGGGATGGCAAATATCCTGTGTAAGAGAAATCATTGGATGCCCCCTATCCACACTAAACGGAATGGATGGACTTTCTCTCCTGCTGAACCGTGACGGAATCTGATTAGTTGCAGTTATTGTTTCTGCCCGGCTCCTTCGACTTTCAGATCAAAGTTTGTCAAGCCTGGTGGTGCCGACCGGGGGCCAAACACAGCTTGAATTTAAGACATGTGTGACCAGCATAAGTAAGACTTCAGATAACTGACACTACTCAGACAAAGTATATAAGGCAGAATGAAGGAAACAAAACATTTTATAAGTAAGCCTGTACAATTATAATAATGACATCATGTTTAAATTCTTGCATAAGCTCATCAGATAATAGTTTTCTTTCCAGGATCATACAAAGTTTTCATACTAGTCATTGATAACGTCTTCTTACTATCAGTCTATAATTGATTGCACTTTGAAATCTGCAGCAACTACCTAAGCCAAGAGATACAAAAAAGCAATTTTCCAAACTGTGAATACAAGTAAGAGATCACTATTCCTCTGCTGAATTGTAGGAGATTTTAACACTGCTAGGGAACAATGGACACTTAATATATCATCACAGCACAAGTATCCAATACAGACAAGATATAAAGCCTACACCTTTAATAGTCAACCTTCACAATCTGCAGAAAATACATGCGTGATAGCTATTCAGAATAGTTTGGTACAGCCAAGGTTAACAGAAAGCTGGTCTGTAAATAATTTGCTTTTATAGAAAAATGGTATAATGTCTTCTCCACGACCCAAAGAAAATGATTAAAGGGAGGGATGGGTTTTATATTATTGTTATTATTTGGCACAAGAGGCAATGCTGGTGAGCCATTGTCTGAAGTCATTGGAAAAACAGCAAGCAGTGAGGGATTTTGTTTTTCATTATTTTTCCCCAAAGATGACGCAGGGAAGTTAAGGATATGATTGTCTTCAAACTCAAGAAATGTTTGCCTTTTACTTTGCACTTGACTCTACAGCACTCAGACAAATGCTTTAAAACAGACAAGACATGCAGGTTCCCACGGGTCCCTGTTAAATTTGAACTAGGTTTATACCCTCAAGGTTTTGGCTACACCCCAGACATTAAACTGTTAGGCAATGAGATCATCTCCACTATCTAAGATTGTTGTATCTTGGCCGGCCCTGAGCAATAAAAAGGTGGCAAATAAAGGCTTGTACTCAGATGTCACACTATCCCTTTGAGAGATAAAAAGAGAATAGGGGGACTTTTATCGTTTTTAAAAAAAATGATTTACAAATAGCACCATAATCATAACGCAACAAATATATCGAATTATAGGGGAGCGTATAGTGGTTTTTAGCATATGCTCTTTGTGTGGTCAGGGATACAAAATAAAAATTAAATGTATTTTTCTGTCAGGTACAGTATCTCACAAAATTCAGTACACCCCTTACATGTTTGTAAATATTTTATGCTATCTTTTCATGTGACAACACTGAAGAAATGACACTTTGCAACAATGTAAAGTAGTGAGTGTACAGCTTGTATCACAGTGTAAATTTGCTGTCTCCTCAAAATAACTCAACACATAGCCATTAATGTCTAAACCGCTGGCAACAAAAGTGAGTACACCCCTAAGTGAAAATGTCCAAATTGGTCCCAAAGTCAATACTTTGTGTGGCCACCATTATTTCCCAGCACTGTCTTAACACTCTTGGGCATGGAGTTTACCAGAGCTTCACAGGTTGCCACTGGAGTCCTCTTCCACTCCTCCGATGACGACATCACGAAGCTGGTGGATGTTAGAGACCTTGCGCTCCTCCACCTTCCATTTGAGGATGCCCACAGATGCTCAATAAAGTTTAGGTCTGGAGACATGCTTGGCCTGTCCATTACCTTTACCCTCAGTTTCTTTAGCAAGGCAGTGGTTGTCTTGGAGGTGTGTTTGGGGCCGTTGTTAGAATACTGCCCTGTAGCCCAATCTCCGAAGGGAGGGGATCATGCTCTGCTTCAATATGTCACAGTAGATGTTGGCATTCATGGTTCCCTCAATGAACTGTAGCTCCCTGGTGCCAGCAGCACTCATGCAGCCCCAGACCATGACACTCCCACCACCATGCTTGACTGTAGGCAAGACAAACTTGTCTTTGTACTCCTCACCTGGTTGCAGCCACACACGCTTGACACCATCTGAATCAAATACGTTTAACTTGGCCTCATCAAACTACAGGACATGGTTCCAGTAATCCATGTCCTTAGTCTGCTTGTCTTCAGCAAACTGTTTGCGGGTTTTCTTGTGCATCATCTTTAGAAAAGGCTTCCTTTTGGGACGACAGCCATGCAGAACAATTTGATGCAGTGTGTGGCTTTTGGTCTGAGCACTGACAGGCTGACCTCCCACCCCTTCAACCTCTGCAGCAATGCTGGCAGCACTCATACGTCTATTTCCCAAAGACAACCTCTGGATATGACTCTGAGCACGTGCACTCAACTTCTTTGGTTGACCATGGCGATGCCTGTTCTAAGTGGAACCTGTCCTGTTAAACCACTGTATGGGCTTGGCCACCATGCTGCAGCTCAGTTTCAGGGTCTTAGCAACCTTCTAATAGCCTAGGCCATCTTTATGTAGAACAACAATTCTTTTTTTCAGATCCTCAGAGAGTTCTTTGCCATGAGGTGCCATGTTGAACTTCCAGTGGCCAGTATGAGAGTGAGAGCGATAACACCAAATTTAACACACCTGCTCCCCATTCACACCTGAGACATTGTAACACTAACAAGTCACATGACACCGGGGAGGGAAAATGGCTAATTGGGCCCAATTTGGACATTTTCACTTAGGGTGTACTCACCTTTGTTGCCAGCGGTTTAGACATTAATGGCTGTGTTGAGTTATTTTGAGGGGACAGCAAATTTATATTGTTATACAAGCTGTACACTCACTACTTTACATAGTAGAAAGTGTCAGTGTTGTCACATGAAAAGATATAATAAAAAATTTACAAAAATGTGAGGGGTGTACCCACTTTTATGAGATACTGTAAATATTAAATATTGCATATTAAAATAAAACTGATTCCATTACAAAAATGTGTGCTGCAACACTAAATTGTAAGTTGTCATCCTCATGTAGTCTGTGCCTGTTTGCACCACAGAGGGATGAGATGAAGCTGCAAGGGGAATGACATTGCCAGGGACGTACAACAAGCCTGTAACTTGTCAAACAGCAACTGGACACACCTAGTCCTGCCCACTGTTTTCTGAACTGACAGCACTGCCTCTGTTTCTGAAATCCTCCCACTGTGAGCTGCAGCATCTGGGAGGGGGAGTGTGTGACACATAAAGAAGGACTAGTCCAAAGGAAGTTTATTTTTCACTTTACGTGGCTTTTGCATTACACCACAACTGTATCTGGGACCTGTTTAAACTATTACTAGGAACCTTAAGATGCATTTTAATATTATGCAGTCATGTATCTAGCCAGCACACAGAGCTCTAGTTTACTATTCATATATTACATTTTTTTGTTTGACAAAAAGATGCTGCAAAGCAAGCTGTTTGGCTGCCAATTTCACTTTAGCTAACCTATAGTGCTCTGGATAGCAATGTTGTTCAGTCACTAGCATAACCACTTTAGCTAAACTCTTCTAAGTCCTGGGATTTAATATCACCCCTTTGCAAACCTCATTAGTGAACCTGAGATCTGTGCAAGGTATTCCTGGGAAAATGGCAACATGTTGTGGCATTGTGTGTTCGCATAAACCTGTCACACTTGACCCTTTTGACTGCCAAAGACACGTCCCGCACATCATGGCAATCAAAGTGATAAAACATGCTGGTGGGTGAAATTGCTGCCTTAAGCTTTTTTTCTTTTTTAACCACCTTTCAACTGCCCACCACACATATACTGCGCCGGATCACATAACTAGTACGCGATCCATGCGCTAGAGTAGAGAGCATGCACCTGCTGGCCTGGCTGTGCAGCAATTGGCTGCAGCATGAATCAAATAGCGGGTGCCGGACGCTGATTGGTCACCGGCACCCGACAATCAGCTCTGGTAATTACCGAAGAGAACCCCATGCATGTAAACAAGCACAGGGCTCTCTTCTGACAGCAGCAATGTGCTGTTTTGTCTCCCTGCAATGCAGAAAGTAAAAAACAGCACATTGCTTAGTAAAAACACACAGTAACACATGCTGGGCACACATTTAACCCCTTGATCGCCCTAGATGTTAACCCATTCCCTGCCAGTGTCATTAGTACAGAGATAGTGCATATTTTTAGCAATGATCACTGTATTAGTGTCACTGGTTCCCAAAAAAGTTTCAGGTAGTATCTGATTGTCCACCGTAATATTCCAGTCCCGCTATAAGTCACTGATCGCTGTCATTAGTTAAAAAAAAAAAAAAAAAAAAATTTGTTTATAAATACCTCCAAAAGAAAAAGCTTTGTGGGTATAAAAGGACATACATTTTATTTGGGTTCAGTGTCGCACAACCACACAAGTATCAGTTAGGGCTCATTTACACTTGCTTCAGCTTCAACGCACATTAAAGCTCCTACTGCTTCAAGAAGCTTTGTTGATGTGTTTTTGATGCTTCGGTGGTGCTTCGATGAAGCTTCGGTGGTGCTTCGGTGAGGCTTCAGTGGTGCTTCGATGAGGTTTCGGTGGTGCTTCAATGAAGCTTAGATGAAGCTTCTGTGGTGCTTCAGTGATGCTCTTTTGAAGCTTTGCTGAAGCTTGGCAGATGCCCTGTGCTTTAGCTTTGTTTTGGACAAACTGCAGGTGTGAGATATCAACACACACACACAGGGCATCTGCCAAGCTTCAACAAAGCTTCAAAAGAACATCACTGAAGCACCACCGAAGCTTCATTGAAGCACCACCAAAGCATCAAAAACACTTCATAACAGCTTGTTGAAGCAGTAGGAGCTTTAATGTGCGTTGAAGCAGAAGCAAATGAAAATGAGCCCTAAGAGAGCTTTAACAAAGCCTGTCTGAAGCCCTGTTTTGAAGCAAGCGTAAACTAGCCCTAAAAGTAAAGTAGTGCTGTATTGCAAGAAACGGCCTGGTCATGAAGAGGGATAAATCTTCTGGAGCTAAAGTGGTTAAAGTTAGCCTGTTTGCTCTGCTGTGGTTTGTAGAAGTGAATTGGGCGTCTATTGTGGAACAAGGCATGGCAAGTCAGAAATGAGGAATGCCCCAATGCACATGTGTAAACATATGCAGACCTAAGAAGCACAAGTATTCTGCACTAGATCAGACAACACAGCAGTGAGTGAAACACCCTCTAGATCAGGGGCATGTCTATGATGGTCAGTGGGTCTTGTGTGAGTCTGGGCACCTTTATTAGCCATCATCCAGGGTCAACATCTACTTCGTGGACTGCAAAGCTAGCCAAGGGACGGCACAACTGCCATAAACTGTGATCCGATCCTCATCTAAGTTACATGAGAAATCTGATCATTGGAGGACAGGCAGGCTGAGCTCCCAACACAGCCAGAAAAATGACCACCCTGAGATGGATGTGTTCTAATGCCTAGTGTGGTCAGTTTGCAATAGAATAGCAGGGGGACTGACCACCGGGTATTTCACACAAAAGGAGCAATACAAGGTGAACAGGATATTTTTACTACAAGTGCATGCTACAACAGTCATATCAGGAATATGAAATGTTGGCTAACATATTCTAATGGGTATGTTCAATAAAGATTATGAGAATTAAGAATTGTCTGTGTGTTATCAGCTTAACCACTTGCCGACCGCCGTCTGATGGCGGCAAAGTGGCTCGATATCTCTTACTGTGAGCGCGCTCACTGTGTTCGGGGGGGGCAAGGAGCGGGTAGGGCGGACTCGATCGCCGCCGGCTACCTGCGATGCCCCCCCACAGTGTAAGTAAACACAGGTCTACGTTCTGTTAGAGGGGGAAGGGCGGTGATCACAGGCTTCCTGTATATGGAAGCCGTGATCATTCCCTTCCCCACATACAGTTAGAACACGCCCAGGGAACACAATTAACCCTTAGAGCGCCCCCTGCAGGTTAACCCCTTCACTGCCAATGCCATTTACACAGTAATCAGTGCATTTGTATAGCACTGATCGCTGTATAAATGCCAATAGTCCCAAAAAAGTGTCAAAATGGTCCGACATGCCCGCTGCAATATCGCAGTACCGCTAAAAATCGCAGATTGCTGCCATTACTAGTAAAAAATAAAAACCCCAAAAATGAATTATCATCCGTAAACGCGGCAACTTTTGCGCAAACCAATCAATAAACGCCGATTGCGATTTTTTTTACCAATGAGGAAGAATATAAAATCGGGCAAAACCGATGGAAAAAATGTTTTTTTATATATTTTTTTTTGGATTTGTATTTTAGCAAATAGTAAGAAATTTGTTTTTTTTTTTTTTTGCAAAATTATCGCTCTTCTTTTGTTTATAGCGGTGATCGGAAATGACGCAGAGGTGATCAAATACCACCAAAAGAAAGCTCTATTTGTGGGAAAAAAGGAGGCAAATTTAGTTTGGGTACAACATCGCACGACCGCGCAATTGTCAGTTAAAGCGACGCAGTGCCGAATCGCAAGAAACGTTCTGGTCCTAAAGTGTGAAATCCTTCCGGGGGTGAAGTGGTTAAGCACGTTGTGTTTATCTATTGTTGATGGATCAGATCACATTTTATATCACATTACTATAGAAAACCAATTAATTCCAGATTTCACGTAGTTTTTCTTGCTACTGTATTATTAGAATTATCTAAAAAATAGTGAATTACATAAAACAAAGGTGCACAGTGCAGTAATCAACAACAATTTTACACTGGATAATTGGCAGACAGGTTGCTTGTGCACTGTAAGCTATACTGTCAATCAGAACCCCTCTGTTGTGCCACTTCTACGTATCAATAAAAAGGTTTTGGTGAATCTTCACTACACAGTAACAATACAATGAATATAGATGGTTTATTTTTGAGACACTACCTCTGTTGGACCAGCATACATCATAGGAGATGGAAAGATGGCAACTATTGTAGTCTCTGGATCCAGCACACGTTCTTCAAGCACAGCAGCATGTTGCTTCATGCGCCACATCAAGGGAACATCATCATCCTTGGTCCAGCCTCCCAGTGGGTGAAGTAAAAGAACAGGGCGTCTATAACCTCTTTCAAGTAACTGCCTGTGTGTGTCCTGCATCAGTAATGCATGTCCATTGTGAACAGGATTTCGCAGCTGGAAGGCAAAGACTGCATCTGAAAAAAACAAAAAAAACCCCATTCAGGCAGATCAATACGGCCGGCTTCTGTCGGACCAACTGCAGTGTACATGGGCTGAATGTTGGCCGGTTTCTTTTGAACCGGCTGGTGCTGTTTGACATTCGCCCCGCGTGTACTAGGCTTAAGTGTATGACCAGATTTACATTTTTCCTTTATTTTTATTACATATATTTGCAATTAGCCAGTAGAAGATGGGCAAAAGAACTACTGCTTTAGGTCAAACTGCTTAACAACTTTTGAGATAAGATAGCAGTCACACAGGTTGTGCATTGGTTCCTGCAAGTCCAATGACTCATAAGCTGCCCATACATTAATCCCCCATCCACACACTAGATGTTGATGAGGGAATCACTCCCACTGTGCTATTGTGTTCTGACGGTGGGGAGACTTCCCCACCATCAGAATACAATGATCAGTGCTGTCGGCTGGTTATACAGATGTCGATCAGTAGACTGACTTCTGAACAACCAGCCTTCCCATACATGGATCAACATTTGGCTGTTCCCTGCTGAACAAGGTAATCTTTTATGTTTTTCCTAAAAATTATAAAAAACTATGTAATCTCTATGAAGACCAATAAAGTTAAATACTAGTATTGGACAAAGAGTAGCAGTGGAAGTGATGGCCCTATTCTTGTGCATATAAGTCACTCATTTAAATATTGCTGACTCCTGACTGATATCTGTGAATCAATATCAGCTTGTAATAGATAACTATGTATATGCAAAAAACTATTTTACACTTTTATATGTGCACTGAGCATTTTGTTTACACAGTTATCATGAGATTAAATAAGGACCATGGTTATAACAACTCGCACATCTTTTATCCTGTTCTTGTGAACCCTTATACCCTTTATCTTACAGTGGGTGACCCTTCCAGTAACACACTTCCTATTCTAGGGGGATACTTGGTCACCATACTGTACTGATAGAGAAGCAGCGTGGTCACCCAAGGGCAGAACTACAGAAACACCCTCTCTTCTTTTTAACATAGTTTTGTAGTTCACAGAGTTGGTAAAAATGCAACTGATCAGAGTACAGCACAGACAGTGGGCAGAGGAAGTTATCAGGTCATAAGGTTTCTGGCAGCATTTTATGTTCATCCTAAACATGACATTAAATGTATGTAATGGTCAGAGGCTGACTGGCAACTTTTGGCGAAGGGGGCAACCCAGAGGCCCATGGTGCACTCTCCCTCTTCCATGCCCCCTCCTGACCCCGATCCCAGGCTGAAGCTCCGCTCTAGGTACTCTCTACTCACCGGCCAACTCCGAGTTCCTGACCTGGCCAGCAGGGGTGACTGGGGGGAGCTGGGGCAGCTTGGCCAGGGCTTAGCTGGGTGAAGAAGAGTCTCCAGTGGGGCATGAAACTGGCCTCTGCTCAGGCACAATTTACACCATCGATGCCAGGGGGAGGCCTGCGCTCTGTCCTTGTCTTCGTCTCGCACTGGTGGAGACTTTTTACTTCTCTTCCCCAGGAATCCTTTAGGCATGTCTGTGGCAGCTTTTTTACGGGGCATCAGAGCGGCCCAGGGGGCAATTGCCCCCCTACCCCCTGCCCAGTCCTCCCCTAGTAATGGTTTATTAACACAGTTTCTTGTAAAGCTTGCCTTGCATTTAAAGTCAGTTCCTATAAATTACTTGGTGATTCTGGCAGTTCCCCTCTTTCTCTTTAAAAACTGACAACGCCAAGTAAAGAAGCAGATGTGTACTAGTGTGGTCAGTTTGCATCTCTGACACGCTGATTGGAGCTACAGAACGTGTGCCTGTACTCTGGTAGTCAGCTCTGCTGCCTCGCCCCCTGCTCAGCCCTGCTCTGTTGATTGACAGAAGAAGTTACGCTGTCAAACTCCAGCTGTTCATACTGAGTATAGAGCAATACACTGATTTCAACAGAAGAAAAAAAAAAAAGCATCTCCATTCCATTTTTCCTTTTCAATTTTCAAAAATGATGCTCCCACATAAATGCATAAACAGCAAAAAATGGTTGTGTAGCAAAGTGACACTTTCGTTTTTCACAGCAAAATCAGCAGCAATGGCAATGAGATGCCCATTAGATGATTTCAAAGCAAACCAAATACATTCTGGCACACAGACAAGAGTAAAAAAATACATAAAGTAAAATATGGCAGGTGCCATACTTTTTAACATAACCTTAATTCCACAAACTAGTCCTGCAGTGGCCATCACAAGCACAAAGCACTATATTAGTTGAAGCTTATACCACAAAACAAAAATGACTAACATACTGAAGCCAAAGAGCTTCAGGCACTCCTGAGCAGGAAAATCCTCTTCATAGCTGTAGAGCATCCAATTCTTCACCCTGGAGTATGGTCCTCACTATGCTGCAAAGTATTATTTAGTCATGCAACTGGGTGCCAAACTGCAATTCACTGAGAAAATAGGGTGGATTATTTACTCATGTGAAACACTTTGATATTTCATGGTTCTTGTCCAGAAGACATGAGAAAAGTATGTTTCTTTGCACTATAGTTTTGATTTTGGGCCAGCTTTGAAATATCAGCAGTACAAATCGTTTTGTGATGATTTAGAGGTAATTGGAAAATTCAATACAATAAATATGTTTTATTTTGTTTGTTACTACAAATTCCAAACATCATGCCAGATAGGCAATTACTGTCCCTCTTGGTGAAAGGAAAAATAAACTCACAAAGGCACATTCCAATTATGTTTAATTCGGGTTTCTTCCACAGACATCAGATATTTCAGCCTGGTTCTGTCTGCCAGCCACATGAAGTGTGAATAACCCATGCCCATTAGTGTACAGACTTGCAGCCTTATTCAATAAAAAGCTTATTATTATAGTGGACCTAACGAGAAAAAACTAATTGAGGTCCACACCCTCTTCAGGACGCTACTATGTGGAAAAAATCTGCGATATCCTGCAAATTCCCATCTTGGTATCATGAAACAAGGTGCCAGCCTCAAGTCTTTTTGACTGTAGGTTTGCTTAAGAGAATGGGCATTTGTAATAGCCTGAATCTCCACTTTTAGCCTCTTGTCAACCACATAATGCATATGTGTGGCAGCAGGGAGGGTGGGCATTAATTCCAACATGTCCGTCCAAGGTTTTTGTGCTGAGTTGTCACAGGCAGCTCTTGGTTTGTGTAATCAGGGGCCACTGGGAAGGGCTCTCCATCTTGTCCACACTGCGACTGAGTCATTATGATATCAGGAAGCCTTCCCTGCCTCCGTAGTTCCAGTTAATAGGTCGTCAGGAGGCGACGGGAAGGGATAAACGATTAATATCAACCTTACCTCTGAAGGATAGCTATGTACCCTGTTCATTTTTAGCTGTTTTACAAATAAATATTTATGCAGGATGCATCTATGGCATAGGATTTAAAGAGCATTTTGGGTTTTCTAATGAGAGAGCACAACAGAAACTGTTTATTTTCAGACTATCTAGATCTCTAATTGGCTTAATTTGCCCTATCTGAACAGAGTAGGTAGGGTGGGAGATGGATTACCCATACATCTAAACAAATGAATAGGAATCTAGATGTACGTAATGTGGCTAAAAATGAAGGCAAATATTCATATGCAACATGCCATACCTAATCATAAAAATAATTATTAAAGCATTTTTTGAACCTGACCATATTAGATAAAGTATATATAAAACATTAAGCTGTGTGAGTTATTTCATTTTCAAAGAAAAGTAGAGTAGGATCAGTATGTAGCTATATCCTCATGTAGAGGATGTCCTATTTTTGCTGCAGCCCAAAGCACTGTGGCCTGCTGGCCACATAATCCTGAAAACAATTTGAGTGTCTGCTGTCAGTCCACAACTGTAATTACAGTATATTTTGACCAGAGATGGGCTTTAAGTACCAACCCTCCAGGCGCTAAGGCCTTCCACTGTCAAATGCCCAGTCCCCTACTTGTCCATTAGAGTTCTGATACTTGACTGACGGATCGACCTTTCAGCCTTTGTGTGCAGCCTGAGCCTGGGATCCAAGTGGTTCTATAGAGATTTGTAGACTAACACAGGTACTTTGTCTGTAAATCAGCACTGTTGTAACTGGAATGGTTGAGGCCAGGTTCACCTTAACTATGCCATAAACTGCAGCTTTACTGGGCTGTAGTATTACTGCAAAGCAGACTTTAACAAACTCAGTTAGTACAGCTCTGTCATCTCTCTTAAGCCTTGTTTGGTTTCATCCTGCTCAAACACTAGTCACAGGTTTTAGCCTAGTCTTATAATAAAACCCATGCCAGCCGGAAAGATAAGACATCATTATTATTATTATAAAGGATTTTTATAGCGCCAACAGTTTGCACAGCGGTTTAGGTTAGGGCAAACAGTACAGTTACAATACAATTCAATACAGGAGGAGCTTACTATCTAAAAAGACATCACAAGACCTGTGAATGGTACTCAGACAGGTAATATCAACAGCTCCAGAGATGGACAAAGTAATTGATTTTAGAATCCAGCAAAAAAATAATTTGGAATATTAAATATGCTCACAAAAATAGCAATGCATAATAAAACATTCCCGCTGTTTTTTTTCTTTTAACTCTTATTAAAACATCAGAAACTTTTTCACTACAATTAGTACACACTAACTTTCTACTGGGTGGTATAAACGCATACATTTTGTTTCACTTTATATAATGCTGTTATTAGACAAAAAAGTTAAACCATAAGACCTCTCTGCCAGACGTGCCTTAGTTTGGATCCATGGCAACAATCCCTAAAACACAACACTTTTGTGAGCTATTTCACGCTAGACCACGAAAATACTTCATATTTCTTTTTATAAAAAAAAAAAAAATGACACATAAATGCCTTCTTAAAAAAATAGTGATCCCATTGATATAGCATAAATGAGAGAGCCCGAAATGGTAACATCACAATACAAACCCAATGCATTTATCCTTAAGGCTTCATGGACACAGGACTTTAAATAAAACGTCCAAAAAAACGTCAGTAGCTTATCAGCGATTTTTTCAGCTTTTACCAGCATTATATTACCGCCGTTTTTCGTTTTCTTTTTCCCTATTGATCTAAAATGTCTAAAAACTTTGGGGATCTGCGTTTTTGATCATTTTTGGGCATTTGAATGTTTTTTACAGCTGAAAAACGTCTCTCAGAACCCTCTGGTCTTGTTTTTTTTTACAGCTCAAAAACATCACTGCTAAAAACAGTTGATAACAGCCTATGTGTGCATGAACACATAGGAGAACATGATGGAGGGTTTATTGACTGTAGAAAAAAAATGTCTGCAGCTAAAAACAGCTGCTGGAAAACAGTCAAAAAACGTCCAGTGTGCATGAGGCCTAAAGCTTAAGTTTAACATTTCTTTTTTTTCTTGCGCTAATTTTAAGGCTCCATGCACACAGGACTTTAACCACTTCAATACCGAGCCTGTTTTTTGGGTTCAGTGTTTACAAGTTAAAATCAGGTTTTTTTCTCTATAAAATTACTTAGAACCCACAAACATTATATATTTTTTTTCTAACACCCTAGAGAATAAAATGGCGGTCATTGCAAAACTTTATGTCACACAGTATTTGCGCAGCGGTCTTCCAAGCGTGCTTTTTTTTAAAATAAATTCCGTTTTTTTAGTTAAAAATAAGAAAACAGTAAAGTTAGGCCAATTTTTTCCCATATGGTGAAAGATAATGTTACGCCGAGTGAACTGATAGCCAAAATGTCATGCTTCAAAATTGCGTCCGCTCGCGGAATGGCAACAAACTTTGCAGCTTAAAAATCTCCGTTGGCGACGGTTAAAAAATTCTACAGGTTAGCAGTTTTGAGTTACAGAGGAGGTCTAGTGCTATATTTATTGCTCTCGCTCTAATGATTGCAGCGATACCTCACATGTGTGGTTTGAACACCGTTTTCATATGTGGGCGGGACTTACGTATGTGTTCGCTTCTGTGCGCGAGCTCGTGGGGACGGGGCGCTTTACATTTTTTTTTTTTAATTATTTATTTTACTTTCTACTTTTTATTTTTGCACTGTTCTTTTTTTTAAAAAAAATTATCACTTTTATTCCTATTACAAGAAATGTAAACATTCCTTGTAATAGAAAAATGCATGCCAGGACCTCCTAAATATGAGATCTGGGGTCAAAAAGACCTCACATCTCATATTTGCAGTAAAATGCAAAAGAAAAAAAAAATATTTGAAAAAAAATGACAGCACAAAAAAAAAAAGGGCCCTTTAAGACCGGGGACTTCTGACGTCATTTCCGCCCTGTTGTACTATGGAGCCGAGTGAGCGGCTTCAGCCACTCAGTCGGCTCACGGACACTGGGGGGGCGGGGAATCGGATTATCTCCGCCGCTGCCGGCGGGTCCGGTAAGCGGCGGAGATGACCGGAAAGCGCGCGCGCGCGGGGGGGGGGGGGGCCTCTCCCGCCGCTGATAAAAGTGATCTAAGACCACTTTTATCTTTTTCAGAATCGCCGACTCTAAAAAACAATATCTGAAAGGCACCATTCAGATATCACTTCTCAATGGTAGCAACGTCATATGACGTCCGCCTAAAGAGAAGTGGTTAAAAAAGTGCCCAAAAACCGTCAGTAGCTTATCAAGGATTTTTTCAGCTTTTACCAGCGTTCTATTACCGCAGTTTTTTCGCGTTTTTTTAAGGGCCAGCGTTTTTTTTTTCAATTGGTCTAAAACGTCCAAAAACGTTGGGGATCAACGTTTTTAAGCGTTTTCGGGCGTTTGAACGTTTTTACAGCTGAAAAACCTCTCTCAGTACCCTCAGGTCTTGGGTTATTTTTACAACTCAAAAACATCACTGCTAAAAACAGCTGATAACAGCCTATGTGTGCATGAACACATAGTACAACATGATGGAGGGTTTATTGACTGTAGAAAAACGTCTGCAGCTAAAAACAGCAGCTGTAAAACAGTCAAAAAACGTCATGTGTGCATGAAGCCTTAATGACATCACTTATCTATAATGAAGTTGTTTTCAAAAAGTAAAAAAACTCTCATGAGAGAAACACGGGACTGGCATTGATAACCTCCTTTTACTGCTAATTTATTGGACGTTGCACTGACTTCCATAATTACAAAGCCACTGACATGAGATACGTATGCAGATCAGGAAAGTCATACAAAATTAAGAACAGCTCCTTTTTTTTTTTTTTTAAGGCTGGGTTCACACCTATGCGAATTGGATGCGGCTTAAACCGCATCCAATTCGCAGGACACTTGAAAACACATTGTTTTCAATGTGTCCGGTTCACATATGTGCGGTGCATTCGCATTCCGCATAGCACAAAAAATGTGTGCCTTTTCTGTGCAGTGCGTTGCAAATTTCCAGCCTGTTGAGTTCAATGGGAGCGCATCTAACACAGAGGATGCACTCCGCACTGAACGGGGATATTTCCCCTGCTCGTGGCTCCTCCCCTATCTCTCCCCCCCGCAGCTGCTGCGCTGTGGGAACGGACAGGAGCCGCCGAACGGTGGCTCCACCCCTGGAGGGGTGTGAATCCAGCCTGAATGGAGAATACAGCAACAGCAGCCGCCTCATGACAGTGTAAGTGGCAATTAAACTGGCAACCCACAGCAGCCGAACGGGATCCATCTAGTAATTGATTGCATGCTATGGTGTCTGCACCTTCAGTGTTTTAAACCCAAAAAAACTATACTGCAGTTTAGCAATCAAAAAATTATAATAATCTTTAGGCCTCATGCATACTGGGCTTACAAAAATGCTGCTTTTACAGGCTTTTTTTTTTTCAACCTGTATAAGCACCTCTATGTTAGCCTATGTGTCCATGCACACATAGGTATGTATAGAAGATTAGCAATTACATGCTAAAAAAGAAAAAGAAAAAAAAAAAAAAAAAAATTGCCAGCATGTTCAGGAGAGGAGCTTTTAAGTAGCAAAAACGCTAAACGTGCCTAAACGCATCTAAACAGGCCTAAATGTGAGGAATAAATAATAAAATAATAAATAAATATTCTGGCCAATGGCATCCATTAACTCTCCAACACTTGACACACCTAAGCATGTGTGCAATATGCGGCTTTTAGGCTCCTTTCACACTGAGGCGTTTTACAGACGCTATTTAGCTAAAAATAGCGTCCGTAAAGCGCCTCAAAAATCCCCCCAATCCACCCCAATGTGAAAGCCCTGAGTGCTTTCACACTGGGGCGGTGCGCTTGCGGTACGTTACAAAAAGTCCTGCAAGCAGCATCTTTGGGGCGGTGATGGGAGCGGTAATATACCGCTTCTCTACCCCCCCTGCCATTGAAATGAATGGCAAGCGCTTCCGAAGCGGCTGCACACCGCCTCGGTAGCACTGAGCGCCAGCACTTTTAACCCTGTTTTAACCCCTTGTGGGGGGTTAAAAGCGCGGCGCTCCCGCCCACATAGCAGAGCCATATCACTGGTAAAACTCTGCTAAAACTGGGGGTTTTACCGCGACCTCAGCTGCTGCTTCAGTGTGAAAGTAGCCTAAGTGTGTTGTTTTTACACTGCTTTTTTTCTGCTAGCAGTAAAAAAAGGCATTCCTGGAAGAAAATCAAACGCCTTGTGTGCATGATGCTTTATATGTGCAGGTATATGACTGCTTGTGAGAGGCAAAATTTAACACTGGTCAAAGAAATGTTTCAAAACTTGAATACACAGTTGTTAAATAAGTACAATTAAATTGATCTAAATCTAAAGTTATTTTTTCTTTAAAATAACAAACATGGCATACTTACCTGCTCTGTTTAATGGTTTTGCACAGAGCAGCCCCGATCCTAATTTTCTTGGGTCCCTTGCCAGCACTCTGGGCTCCTCCCCCCTGCCATATGCCCCCATAGCAAGCCGCCTGGTATGGGGGTACGTGGGCATGCTCACTCCCGAGCTGCCTGTGTGTGTCTAGTGACACATAGTGTTGCTCGGCCCCCGCCCGCTCTGTTCTCACTGGCTGTGATTGACAGCAGCAGGAGCCAATGACTCCCGCTGCTGCCTCTCTGTCCAATGAATAGAGAGAGCTGCTGCTCCCATGCACATTGCTGGTTCGAGACTAGTCTCATGTAAGTATTTTGGGGGTGGGGAGGGTGTGGCTGGTGGAGGAACTGGATGTATGTAGAAAGCCCTCTCAAAGCATTCCTATGCAGACTCTGTTTTACCCACTAAATTTGTCCCTGCTCACCCGCCAGATTTTCTAGCTGAGACTGGCTTTTTGCGCTGGAAATCTCCTGCGCTAGCTTAGACCTAAAACACACTTCTGTGGAGGCTCTGCCATTCCTCATTTATTTGCCATTTTCTCTAGCTTATTAGACAGGCTTTTAAATCTGATAGTTGCGCGGTCAGTGTGATATGGTTTTGTCCCCTGCTCCCTCTTATTGCTATTTTGCAATCTGGATTCTGTAAAGTAAGATGCAAGTGTGCTATGTTTTCAGTCTATGTTTGTGTCCACTTTTTAACCTATCTGCACCCTTCTTTTTGAGGTTTTCCATCTGATGCAAGAAATTCTCCTTTTCTGAGGAAAGCAATGACAGATCTCATAGATTATTGTTGGTACACAAGAAATCAGTTTAGAGACTTTGAGTCCCATATTGGACATATGCTTCCATGTAGTTTTGGGACTGCGAATATATTTGAATAGAAACGTTGATACCATTCTTCTGAAGGAACTAGTGAAACCACTCCTTGTGCTCCATGTACAGTAGGTGCAAGGCGGTCATCAAATCTGCCTTTCTTTGGTTTGAAGCTGGCAGACTAGATGGTAAAGAGAAGAGGGGAAGCTAAAGAAACTATTTTGTACCCCTTTGAAATGACGGGTTGACCCCAGAGGCCTGAGATGTCTCAGATCCAGACAGGCCCATAGGCCAATAGACATCACTACACTCCCAAGGAATGGGGGCATCCCTTTGGGAGGAGGACTTCAGGGAAGGCTTGGTAGACTGGGTGTTGCAAAGAAAAAAGTGCTAACCTTTAAAGAGGTTAATGCCTAGAAACCGGAAATATCCCTTTCTTTTTAGTAGAGGAAGAAGCCATAGGTGTAGGAGACTTCAGATTATTTTCCAGTGAAGGAGGAGTAACTTTCCTCCAAGTACTTCCTTGATGAATTTATCAAGGAATTCCCCAGTTGTTCACCATCAAAAGACATGCGTTCAAGAGGTTTCTTATAAGCATGTTCAGCAGACCACGTTTATATCCACAAAATCTTGTGCACAGATAAAAGAGTGATTTTTGTGATTTGTCAAATTTTCAAGAGCATCAACACAAAACAATTGGGCTAAAAGCATCAGTTGAGAGCAGGGTCTTCAAAAACAGGTTCCCTTGATCATGGGGATGCAGGAGCTACAGGGATGGGGTTTAGCTGTTGGGAGGAATAGATCTGGTAAGTAAATCCCTTTGCACTTTCCCTTCAGACATAAAAAGCAACTAACCCTTGCAATACAGGTAACAGACCCAGGTATTTATTTGCGTGGGGTTGGGCTTTATGCCTAGTACACTTGGGCCCAATATCGAGTGGCATCGACCGGTTCAATAGAAAGGAGCTTCTGGGCGCATGTGCGGAGCGTCCGCTTAATTCCGGAGCTCCGTTTTTCCTCGGCCTGTCGGACCCCAACAAGAAGCACAGGGGACGAAGACTTAGCCCGGCGACTCTCCCAAGGGACAAGGCAACCACAGGGGCACCTTCGGCAGCACCAAGTCCTGACAGCGGCCCAGCGAGTCCGGCTCCCGTACTGGATCGCTTACTCGAGGCGGCGGCTGGGGCCTTCAAGCCGTCCGCTCGCCCGCCCGCCTTTAGTATAGGAGGTCCTCAGCATCGGACCGGAGAGGTAACTAGGACTAACCCACACCACGTGCTGGGGGGAGCATCTGACAGGCTCACCCCCATCCGAGCACACGTGGGCCTTTGGACAGCCCGGACTCGGCATTGGCCGAATACTAGAGGCCGCGGCTTGGGCCTACATGCTGCAGCGTGAGTAGCAATACCCCGGACGGGGGAGACATCCTCGATCACACATCCTCTACCACAGCTCCCAGAGAGGCAACACAGAGCCCCTCTTTACCACCCTAAAGGGATCAACTGACTTCCAGGGACTACATCCCCCAACCCAGGCACCCAGGGGAGGCAGCAGTCTCAGCCTAAAGCCCCACACCATAATTACTACAGGGGGTGCCTTCCAGCCTACAGGCCCAATACTTGGACATTTGGGGTGACCCACCATATGTCTGGGTCCCACAACAGGAAAGAGGTACACCGCCAGCTCATTTTTGAAGATCAGAAGCCCTCTAAGATGGCGACTACCCCAGCTCCAGGTGGTATGGCAGCTCTGGAGGATTCCATTGCTGACCCTCCTTCACCCCAGCCTCCCACGGAGACTCACCTCAGACCACCCATGAATATTGCAACAAACCAATTATTATCCCCGGCTTCCACTGAATCGCTCCTAGGGAGGACAATGGAGGAAATGTTGAACTCCCCTATGCTGAACTCTCCCATGCTAAACTCCCCGTCCCTTAACACCCCAAACGGCCTCTTCATCAACTCACAAGCCACCCCTCTGCCACAACATGGCCCACCAGAATTGAACCTACTTCTCCATAAGTTCTTGGAGATACTGGCCTTGCACAAACAGCTGCACAGATAACCTCTATCAAGGCAGACCTGCATAGCCTAGGGGGGCGAATGGACACCATAGAACAGGCAAAAGACAACACAATAGCCCGTGCTAACCAGAACACTGCCTGCATCCAAACATTACAAGACCAACTGGATTCCTCCCTAGCGAAAATTGACAACCTTGAGAATAAGAGCCGGAGGGCAAATTTTCGAATTAGAGGACTTCCAGAGTCGGTTACAGATGTTAATGGAGCAGTTACAGCACTTTAGTTTAATACCGGACATTACAAACCAAAAGCTTGAATTAGACAGGGCTCATAGAGCTCTGCAACCACCACGCCAAGACGGCTTACCAAGGGATATCGTCGTAAAGCCACATCATTATGAGGTTAAAGAAGAGATTATGAGAAGGTCCCGCAATGCCGATTCCATCAATATTCAGCGTCATCCTGTGCAAATATTTGCGGACATTTCACCGACCACCATCCAGAAAAGACAAGGCCTCAAACCCCTGCTGATAGTTCTCACACAAAAGAATATAAAATACTGGTGGGCCTTCCCATTCTGCTTGTCTTTCCAGCACAAAAACAAGACTTTCCACTTTACCAACCTAACAGATGGAGAGAAACTCTTACTCCAATTGGGCCTTATTTCCCAGGAATTGCCTCCACCACTATCTGGCCACCGCCAGAGTTCTTCCAAACGGCCGCCACCCGGGAGCCCCCTGAACCCTGTCTGGCAAAAACAAAAACCAATGAGGATTCGTGACTCCGTCCCCCCCTGAGGCAAAC
>BLSH010110063.1:99746-134522 GCA_018402905.1 Glandirana rugosa
TGCTGATCAAAAAGCTAACACAACTGAAACGCATAGTGTATACAGATGGGGGGGGATTCCCCCATTCACCGTGAATTTGTGGATGGGGGAATTGAATGCATTTTTTTTTTTTGTTCAACCCGCCGGTTGACCGAAAAAAACTGACTTATGTATGAGCCTGCATTACTAACATTTGTCCTACAGCGCATGCAGGTGACAGAAAAATGACCTGGTTTGGCAATTAAGCCTACTAGGTCAGGTTGAGATGAAATATAAATCAGCATTTTAATTTTTGTCTAGTTACAAGGAAGCAGTAAAGCTGAACCTTCATGCTGAACCATGATGCAAATGAATGGTTTTCTTGGCTGTGAAGAGTAGCCGAACCATGTACATCACAAGTCTGGCTGGAAAGAATTACAATAATTTGACTGGTAAAACGCTACAACATTCTATAGTTTTGGGTCTTGTATTTCCAGGTGCAGTTCTCCCAGAACTCTCTTTTTCTGGTGGTACTTGCATATACACTTAACAGTTACAAAAGGGAAAAAGAGCTGAATGGAGAATAGACATGAAAACACTTAGTGAGATTTAAGAACCATGAATCAGTGAAACTGCATACAGCAATCACAAAAATAATGTCTCACAATTAAAAGATCATATGAAGAAGACAGGTGCAGAGATATCAGCTTGTGTCTCTACCAAAAGAAGGTAGAATCGTTTTATTCTACATATGCCCTTTTATGTATGTCATGCCAAAACAGTGCTTTGCAGCCATAAAGGTATTATCCTTAAAGTGTATGTTACCTCAACATTCCATATTCCTGATGTGTCTGTTGTACCATGTACTTGTGTTAAAAAGCATCCTGTTCTTTTTGTATTAGTTCCTTTGTGGAAAATCACTGGTGGTGGCGCTACGCAAGACAGCACATCCATTCCTGCGTGGTCAGTTTTCTGGTTGGACTGGGAGGTGTACTGCTATTTCTCCTCCCCCATCTCCTATATACACACACACACACACAGTCGTGCTCATATGTTTACATACCCTGGCAGAATTTATGATTTCTTGGCCATTTTTCAGAGAGTATAAATAACACAAAAAATTTTCTTTCACTCAAGGTTAGTGTTTGGCTGGATATCTTTTTATATCCCTTTCCAGTTTTATACAGTTCAACTACCATTTTCTGCAGATCCTTTGACAATCCTTTTGCTTTCCCCATGACTCAGAATCCAGAAACGTCAGTGCAGCACTGGATGAAAGATGCAAGGATCTATCAGGAGTCCAGAAACTCATTGACCTATACACACACACACACGAATTACAAGCAAACCGATCATGGTGAGGATGGTTACCTTTAATAGCCATTCAAACCCCTTTGTGTCAACTTTTGTGCATGTTATCAGGCCAAAATCACCAGGGTATGTAGACTTTTGATCAGGGTCATTTGGGTAGTTTCTGTGATCATTATGATTTAAAAAGTGTAAACACAGTTGATTTATAATAAATGGCTTCAGCCAAACACTAACCATGAGTGAAAGAAGTGTTTTTGTGTTATCGTTCATATTCTCTGAAAAATGGCCAAGAAATCATAAATTCTGCCAGGGTATGTAAACTTATGAGCACAACTGTATATACACACACACACGCACACACAGTGCATCCGGAAAGTATTCACATCGCTTTACTTTTTCCACATTTTGTTATGTTACAGCCTTATTCCAAAATTCATTATTTTCCTCATAATTCTACAAACAATACCCCATAATGACAACATGAAAGAAGTTTGTTTGAAATCTTTGCACATTAAAAAAAAAATAAAAATCACATGTATATAAGTATTCACAGCCTTTGCCATGACATTCAAAATTGAGCTCATGTGCATTCTGTTTCCACTGGTCATCCTTGAGATTTTTTTTACCACTTGATTGGAGTCCACCTGTGGTGCATTCAGTTGACTGGACATGATTTGAAAAGGCACACACCTGTCTATATAAGGTCCCACAGTTAACAGTGCATGTCAGAGCACAAACCAAGCCATGAAATCCAAGGAACTGTCTGTAGACCTCCGAGACAGGATTGTATTGAGGCACAAATCTGGGGAAGGGTACAGAAAAATTTCTGCAGCATTGAAGGTCCCAATGAGCACAGTGGCCCCCATCATCCGTAAATAGAAGAAGTTTGGAACCACCAGGACTCTTCCTAGAGCGGGCTGCCCAGCCAAACCGAGATCGGGGAGAAGAGCCTTAATCAGGGAGGTGACCAAGAACCCGATGGTCACTCTGACAGTGCTCCAGTGTTTCTCTGTGGAGGTGGTGAACCTTCCACAAGAACAACCATTTCTGAAGCACTCTGACAGACAGAAGCCATTCCTCAGTAAAAGGCATATGACAGCCCACCTGGAGTTTACCAAAAGGCACCCGAAGGACTCTCAGACCATGAGAAACAAAATTCGGTGGTCTTATGAAACAAAGGCTGGACTCTTTGGCCTGAATGGCAAGTGTCATGTCTGGAGGAAACCAGGCATCGCTCATCACCTGGCAAATAACATCCCTACAGTAAAGCATGGTGGTGGCAGCATCATGCTGTGGGAAAGTTTTTCAGCGGCAGTACCTGGGAGACTATTCAGGATCGAGGGAAAGATGAACGCAGCAATGTACAGACACATCTTTGATGAAAACCTGCTCCAGAGCGCTCTGGACCTCAGACTGGGGCAAAGGCTCATCTTCCAAAAGGACAACGACCCAAAGCACACAAAGCCAAGATAACAAATGAGTGGCTATTGGACAACTCTGTGAATGTCCTTGAGTGGCCCAGCCAGAGCCCAGACTTGAATCCGATTGAACATCTCCAGAGAGATCTGAAATGGCCGTGCACCACTGCTCCCCATCCAACCTGATGGAGCTTGAGAGGTTCTGCAAAGAAAAATGGGAGAAACTGCCCAAAAATAGGTGTGCATAGCTTGTAGCATTATACCCAAAAAGACTTGAGGCTGTAATTGCTGCCAAATGTGCTTCAACAAAGTATTGAGCAAAGGCTGTGAATACTTGCATACTTGTGATTTTTTACTTTTTTTCTTTTAATAAATTGGCAAAGATTTCAAACAAACTACTTTCACGTTGTCATTATGGGGTACTGTTTGTAGAATTTTAAGGAAAATACTGAATTTAATCCATTTTGGAATAAGGCTGTAACATAAAAAAACGTGGAAATAGTGAAGTGCTGTGAATATACACATATACTATGCATATACTGTATAAACACAAACATTTTACCATTTGTTTCCATTTTAAACTAAATTAGTTTGTTTTTTTACAACGTTCATATATACTTTAAAAATGGTGCAGGGTTTATAGGGAATGGGCAGTTTAGAAACCTATATGAAAGGTCTTCCGACATTTTACATTTAACAACAAAAGTAACTCCATTATAAGTTGTACAGGAACAATACGCTTCTGCATGTGTGTCAGGAATTGCCCTCTATACTAAAAGTGCAGCTTGGAAAACTCAACACGTCCATACATCTGCTGCAATGTTTTGTCTAGCCTCTGGTCACAAACATGGTTAAGCTTAGAGAATGCATAAACTTATAAGTTTGCTCTGACACTTGCCAACTACCACACGATGTTGGATGAGCTGTCAATGCTAGTTATGCAAAGTTATAGAACTTGGGGGTTCACATTGTAGTGGACATGACCTTTTTGATACATCCAGGGTTAACTATCATTTTGGTGTATTTTTTTATTGTCCATGCATAGGTGGCCCGGTGGCCTGCACCATCGACCTGGCCCTGTATTGGATGTGGCTTAGTGAATAGTGGCAACCATACAATGCTTTTAACCACTTCAGCCCCGGAAGGATTTCCAGCTTTAGGACAGGAGCCCTTTTTGCGATTCGGCACTGCGTCGCTTTAACTGACAATTGCGCGGTCGTGCGACGTTGTACCCAAACGAAGTTTGCGTCCTTTTTTACCCACAAATAGAGCTTTCTTTTGGTGGTATTTGATCACCGCTGCGTCATTTCTGATCGCTGCTATAAACAAAAGAAGAGCGACAATTTTGCAAAAAAAACCCAAATTTCTTACTTTTTGCTAACATACAAATCCAAAAAAAAAAATATAAAAAAAAATCTTTTTTTTCATCGGTTTTGGCCGATTTATATTCCTTCTCATATTTGTGATAAAAAAAAATCGCAATCGGCGTTCATTGATTGGTTTGCGCAAAAGTGGTCGCGTTTACGGATGATGAGAATTCATTTTTGGGGTTTTATTTATTTTATTTTTTTTTACTAGTAATGGCGGCGATCTGCGATTTTTAGCGGTACTGCGATATTTCAACGGACATGTCGGACCATTTTGACACTTTTTTGGGACCATTGGCATCTATACAGCGATCAGTGCTATACTAATGCACTGATTACTGTGTAAATGCCATTGGCAGTGAAGGGGTTAACCTGCAGGGGTCGCTCTAAGGGTTAACAGTGTTCCCTGGGCGTGTTCTAACTGTATGGGGACTGCCCTAGCTGAGGAAGGGAAGTGGTCACAGCCTCCGTATACAGGAAGGCTGTGATCACAGCCCTTCCCCCTTCACAGAACGGAGGTCCGTGTTTACATACACGGACCTCCGTTCCTTCGCTCCGGGGGGGGGCCATCGCGGGTAGCCGGCGGCTTCGATTGCTCCCTGGCCCTCCCCAAACACAGTGAGTGCGCGGGCGCGCCTCCGGCGGCGCGCGCACGCTCACTAGGCTCGGTCTCGCAGCCGCCGTCGTATGACAGCGATTTGCGCTCACCAGCCACCTTGTCGCCGTCAGATGCCGATTGGCGGTCGGCAAGGGGTTAATGAGACGGCTGTAATTTTCTTTTGTTTCTTTTACATCACAACAAATGTATCTGTATCATAGATATGTATGTATATGTATATATGCTGTACCCTTTATATACCCCTAAATGAGCTACAGGCGGTCCCCTAGTTACAAACATCCGATTTACGAACGACTCCTACTTACAAACAGAGAAAGACAACAGGAAGTGAGAGGAAATCTACCCCTAGGAAGGGAAATTCCCTCCTGCAAGTTATTATGGGAAAAAGGTGTCTCCACTGAAGCTTTATCACCAAGGTTTGTTTCCACAACAACCCAAAATTTTCAAAGTCAAATTACCATTGGGACAGGAAGTGAGGTGACATCTTCTGAACAGAAACATAGACAGAAAAACAAACATTACAGGGGTGTTACCCCTTCCCTATGCTATCCAAAAAGCTTAAAAATAGTTTTTTTGGCTGAAGCTACACTTAAAAAATGTACCTGTTCCGACTTACAAACAAATTCAACTTAAGAGCAAACCTACAGACCCCATCTTGTTTGTAACCTGGGTACCGCCTGTATTTGTCTCTGAAATGTGTTGGATATTCCTGCACACAAGTCTTCATGTCAGAAGATAGTGTTAAGCAGGGATGGGTATTCATATAGTTGTAATGTATTGCAATATGTAGGTTTAAAAATCAGCCATGTAATTGTTTTTATAAGGACTTTATTGGTTCAGGTACTAAATAAAGACTGACATTATGGCTTTTAATACAATGTTAATCTTGCTTATAAAATCCAGAATGTGGAAATATATGGTTCTTAGTTTAGAGAATGCAGTCCTTCTCATAATGGTATATACTGTATAGTACAAGGACTTGGTGTTCTTAGATGTTTTCCATGATGTTATTTTCAAACTTCTAAAAAGCAAAGGCTAAAAAACTGCACAGAAAAACACTGGAACCATCACCGAAAGCTACCACAGTTGGGAGTGTCTAGTTAAATAAAAACAAACATACAAACCCTTGGGGAACAAGCACATGTTTTCTTTTATGTGACCGTTTTCAAGCCAAAGAACAGAGGACGAGAGACCGTTTGTAGAGAAATCATGGCTGTATGAAAGGGTACACGGCCCAGATACACAGCAAACAATGGTTAGAATGTATTGAGGAGTGAGCATACCCTGTCATATCAGTCCTCATTGTATCTTATGCAGACCATTTCCTTACTGAGTCTACAAATACTCTGACCTGAAAATGAAAGGAAGATGCAGAAGACAAGCATCCCACAAGTGGAAGTCTTGTGTGCAATGCAGGTACCTTACAAAAACTTGAAGTTAAAAAAGAAGTTAAAACATGCCAGAAAGGGGATTTTTTTTGACATGTAGCCAAGGTTCTATACAAACTGTGATCTCTAACCTCACACATCATCTCTTCAAAATGCATACCGTACGCCAACACCAAAATGTTACCCTTAGCCCTACTGTACATTGATGTTCATTTCTATTATGTATTTGCATTGAGCAAAAAAAAAAAAATAAATATAAAGCGCTAATAATTTAGCTGGCCTCACCTTAATGTATGGGTGCTCCTTACATGTTGTCCCCCACTGTCTAGCACAACGTTCCTCTTTTCTGTGCTCATAGAACTCAGGATGCCGTAATATAGCTACTCTTCTGCCTTCGTATACCAAGGCAAATGCTGTGCAGCCATCAAGCCTTTGTTTGTCCTCATTGGTAGCCGTCAGCACAATTGGTACAGACAAATTAATGACACCCCCTGTGAAAATTTAATATATTACAAATTGGATTTCAGGATGACAAACTCCAGAAAAAATATACTTCAGTAGCAACTGAAGTAATACACTTATATTTTGCACAGACCATATAAAGATATAAGAAAGAAACCTGCCTCTGTACAATGGAGATGCAATAAACTAATGCAACTCAGATATTAAAAATAAATACCAAT
The DNA here is from genome assembly GCA_018402905.1 of Glandirana rugosa. Classification (NCBI taxonomy): domain Eukaryota; kingdom Metazoa; phylum Chordata; class Amphibia; order Anura; family Ranidae; genus Glandirana; species Glandirana rugosa. The sequence continues at coordinate 106,491 of BLSH010110063.1, forward strand.
TTAGAACACTCTCTGGGTAATGATCATTATGATTACTCTTTAACATGACCCTGTGATTTTTTTACTTGCAGTACAAAGTAACAAACTGACTTTAAGTGCCGTTTACACTGGTGTGCTCGCACCATTGTAATGCATAGAATGCATTAAGGTAAAAATCCCTAAGGCTTTGGATCCATTTGAAAAAATATATATGAATATAACTAATAACAATAAAAAAGGGCAGACTTTGTGGACTACTTGGTCGTTTTTCTGCTTCCACTGCACAAAATATTTGGTATTAAAATTAGGAAAGCAAAAACAATGAAAAAAACTGCTGATAAGTAAAGAAGTCCTTGAATATTAAACTAACCATAAAAATGAGGGTATTGCTAAACAAATGTTATAAGAACATACCCTATAGCCAAAGTAAAAAAAAAAACAAAAAACAACAAAAAAAAAAAAAGAACATGGAAATGTTTTCCTTCTTTGTGAAACCACATCTAATACTATTACTGTATTTGAATTAAAATACCGAACTACTCTGTTTATAATGATAATTCACAATAGTTAAGAAAAATCTGGAAAGCTGAACCACACGCATAAGGAATTCTACATAAAGTTCATAGTTATGTGAAAAAAAAATAAAGGATTACCAGATAAATGTAAATATGCATTTCATCCAAATTGCTCATTGTGTCCGTATTTCTTTTTAGAATCTGGAATTTTTATTGAATTAGTTTATGTTTGTTAAAATTGCAGGGCTTTGAAAACAGCAACCAAAACTCATTTCATTAGGTTTCTTTGCTGTATCTCTTTTGTGCACATTTAGGTTTCAAAAGTATGGAGTAGCTTTGTAATACTGCACAAAAAGCAAGGCATCTCGCGACACACATCCTAGTTTGATCTCAATTAGATTTACAATAGTCTGCCCATAGAGAGAGTACACATGAAGAGTATAGGGCTTTGCTGTGCCTAAATATCTATAAGATTCTTGCACGTGGGAGCCCGAGCCTGTGCAATTCCGGCATATTTTCACGTTCCAAAAGACCAGATGCTGAGTACAGCCACGCCCAAAACAGTCTTCAAAGACTGGGTACTATTGTGATGGGCCACAGTCCTGAACCTGTATAGCACCCTGTAACTAACTCAACACATTGTACCAAGTGCCAAGGTGAGCACCCCACTCAGGATTTATGATGCTAAAATGTTGGCATACCCCCAAAGTGGTCATCAGGGACTTGTTTCCAATGGATGACGGCACTGGACCTGTAAAGCACCCTGTAGCTAACTCAACTCTTTGAATCAAGTGCCAATGTGAGCATGCCACACAGGATCCAGTACCCAAAGCAACATTACAGACTGTCCCCACAGCATAGGGTCTGGGTACAGTTCCCAAAGTTGCACTGATTCAGATACACTGCTTCTATGTAGGTGCTACAACAAAGTGAAGGTTGATTGAAGAATCAGAAGAAAAATAATAAAGAAAAAATAAAACTGATGAAGCTGGTTTCTCCGTGTAGGTCCATCACCTACAGACATTCGCAAAAAACTGAAGACTCACAGAGAGGGGTAGAGCCATAGGGGAGATGTCCAAGGATAGGGTGATAGGGGAGATTGCCAAGAGGGTGCATGCCTTCACAAACTAGCCAGTGTCCAATCACCTGCAGGTATATACCTACAACCCATGGTGTATAAAAAAGCTGCCTGTGTCTGTACTGTGCAATTAAGAAAAACTGTTTAAAAGTCAGGTTAAGGGGAAACATGAAAGTATGCTCCTACTTTTACAAAAATACACTCTTGCAGATGAGCATTATTCCACAAGAAGAAAAAAAAGCAGAAGTCTTCATGCGGCTTACATTTTTTATTTTCAGAACTTTTTTTTTTTCATGTGTAAACCACGTTCTCTTAGATTCTTCTTTAATTTTCACATGGACTATTGCGCAACTGGCAAATGGATACCCACATAAACTGACTAGAGGCATTTTGTCATTTCACATGGGTATCCATTTGCCAGTTGAGACAAAAGGCATACAGATGTGCAGAGATGTTGGGAAGACCACAAATCTTGACCACAATAGAATATACCACTTTGCCCTGTTAAAAAAAAGCAGATTCTTTGTAATCTGGTATTCTCTCCAAATCATAAAGCATATGGAAGTTATGGCACATGAATTGTATAGTTTTAATTTGAACTTTAGAGTGACTAAAATGAACAGTGAACTATCCCCATAGGTGCACAACCTGTTTGTCAGAACGCAGACGAAGTTCCACAGTAAACTTGCGAGGTCCCCAAAATTGTTACAAATGACATTTATCACAACATATTCAGTTCATCTCTGCAATACATGCAGATTTCCACAGGCATGGAAGAGAAAAATAGTCCATCAGAGAACTAGGCAAAGCTGACAACACAGATTGGGATTTCAGTGCAGCAGAGGAAGAATTAGCCCAAACAAGAACTTAGGAGCACATTGGATTTCCAGAAGGTCAATAAACATCTTTCTGTAGTAGCAGAGTTTTTAAATGGATACACCATAGGGAAACATGTACAGTTGTGCTCATAAGTTTACATACCCTGGCAGAATTTATGATTTCTTGGCCATTTTTCAGAGAATATGAATGATAACACCAAAACATTGCTTTCACTTATAGTTAGCGTTTGGCTGAAGCCATTTATCATAAATCATAATGACAACAGAAACTAAATTACCCTGATCAAAAGTTTATATACCCCAGTTCTTAATACTGTGTATTGAATGCCCCCTTTAACATCAATGACAGCTTGAAGCATTTTGTGGTATTTGTGGATGAGGCTCTTTATCTTCTTAGATGGTAAAGCTGCCCATTCCTCTTGGCAAAAAGCCTCCAGTTCCTGGAAATTCTTGGGCTGTCTTGCATGAACTGCACGTTTGAGATCTCCCCAGAGCGGCTCAATGATATTGAGGTCAGGAGACTGAGATGGCCACTCCAGAACCTTCACTTTATTCTGCTGTAGCCAATGACAGGTCGATTTGGCCTTGTGTTTTGGATCACGGTCATGTTGGAATGTCCATGTATGTCCCATGCGCAGCTTCCTGGCTGATGAATGCAAATGTTCCTCCAGTATTTTTTGATAACATACTGCATTCATCTTGCCATCAATTTTGACCAAATTTCCTGTGCCTCTTTAGCTCACACATCCCCAAAACATCAGCGATCCACCTCAGTGTTTAACAGGCCTTGTTGACTCCTCTCCAAATGTAGCATTTATGGTTGTAGCCAAAAAGCTCAGTTTTGGTCTCATCACTCCAAATGACTTTGTGCCAGAAGGTTTGAGGCTTGTCTCTGTACTGTTTGGCGTATTGTAAACGGGATACTTTGTGGCATTTGGGTAGTAATAAAAATAGAAAAGGGGCTATAGCGCAGCCCTCTTTCTATATTTATTTGTGTCTATACCTTTATTGTGGGTTTTGGGGATGCAGATTTTTCACCAATTTAAGCATTAGCACGGTATATCCATATACTTAATTTGGGTAGTAATGGCTTTCTTCTAGCGACTCGACCATGCAGCCCATCTTTCTTAAAGTGCCTCCTTATTGTGCATCTTCAAACAGCCACACCACGTTTTCAGAGAGTCCTGTATTTCACCTGATGTTATTTGGGGGTTTTTCTTTGCATCCCAAACAATTTTCCTGGCAATTGTGGCTGAAATTTTAGTTGGTCTACCTGACCGTGGTTTGGTTTCAACAGAACCCCTCATTTTCCACTTCTTGATTAGAGTTTGAACACTGCTGATTGGCATCCTCAATTCCTTGGATATCTTTTTATATCCCTTTCCTGTTTTATACAGTTCAAATACCTTTTTCCACAGATCCTTTGACAATTATTTTGCTTTCCTCATGACTCAGAATCCAGAAACGTCAGTGCAGCACTGTTTGAAAGATGCAAGGGTCTGAAAACTCATTGACCTTTTACACACACACACTAATTACAAGCAAACAGATCAAAGGTGAGGATGGTTACCTTTAATAGCCATTCAAACCCCTTTGTGTCTACTTGTGTGCATGTTATCAGGCCAAAATTACCAGGGTATGTAAACTTTTGATCAGGGTAATTTGGGTAGTTTCTGTCGTCATTGTGATTTAAAAAAGAGTAAACACAGTTGATTGATATTAAATGGCTTCAGCCAAACACTAACCATGAGCGAAAGAAATGTTTTTGTGTTATCATTCATATTCTCTGAAAAATGGCCAAGAAATCATAAATTCTGCTAGGGTATGTAAACTTATGAGCACAACTGTATTTATTGAATATATATGCTAAATTTGATTATTTTTTTTATTTTCATATGCTCAGGCATACATTTTAAACCCATAGTTTAAAAAGGATGGGCTCCTCTACATTTTCTTCCTACACATCATATTGGTACAAAGACACATAAAAATCATTAGTGCATCCACATATAAAGCACTTTCATGTCCTAATATTCTGTCGTGCCTCATAGAGAAGAATCCTGCTACATGTGAAATAATAGCAGGCTTTTGGGTCACAGAAATGAAGGGAGGGGGTCTGTTTCCTGAGACAGGCACAAGTGAGGAAGAATGAGGTGTCTGAGAACTTTTACCGTGCCAGAATAAAATCAGTATGATGGTGAGCACTCAGCATCTGACCTCATTCTCTTTTACTGTAAAGTGGCTTTTACATGGATTACAATATTGTTTGATGTGACGGTACAGTCAAGAGAAACAGATGAAGCGAGGCTGGAGAAACTGGTGAGGAAAAATAAGATCTTGCCAGCTGTAAAATGAATAAAATATATCATTGGCTCTGCGTTTGCTACCTCACATAGAATAAATCCTAGTCCCGTACAATAAATGTGTTATACATTTTAAAACATTTTATTCAGGCGTCTTATGTAGTCTGTGATCATTTTAGGCCTAGATAACCCTTTTTTCTACAGCATTAGCCAAGTGTGTTTTTAGCACAGAGAACAAAGTCGCTATGGGGCCTAGGAGCCAAGGGGCTTTGGGCTGCCATGTACTATTACGATTTGTGAGCTTTGAAAAGCACTGTTACAGATACTAGTGCATATAATGTATGACTACATACCTGAAAGAGACAACAGTAAGAAATTGAAAAAAAAAAAAAACGTATAAAAGACAAGCTAAACGGCAACTCAGGTCCCAAATCGTCTCCGTTTACCTGGATTTCTGATTTAAATGTCAGCTGTACCTTTGGCACCAATTGTCCTTTAAAGCCACCTCCACCCGAGTGCAGCTCACCTGATCCAATATTAACATGTCTGCATTCCAGCATTTTTCACATTGCAGCGCTACCTCTAGTCATGCTATCTTGCTTCAGAAAGCATTCCTGCCAGGTCCTCTTCATCCTGTGCATATTTGGCGAGGTCTCATTCTTTCCTCCAGAGACTGCTGGTGGCTCTGCTTAGGAAAGAATAGGGGCCACAGCATGCATACACAGGATAACAAGGTGAGGACACGTTCTGAAGCAAGAGTATGTGGCTCTATACAGGGATGCACAGTGAATTTCCCTGGATTGAAGACGAAGTCAAGCATTTCCCCAGGTGGGCTGCACTCAGGGGGGCGGAGCATGTGTAATGGTGAACCCTAAAAAGCTTTTAAATGTTAATATAGAGGGGTGTTGAACTTTCGAAATCATGTAACTAGTCTCCATACCCTTAAAAAGTTGTCCATTTGCTGGATATATTTGCAGATTTCTGGCTGGCTCCTTCTACAGCTAGCCACAACATAGAAACCACAGGTCAGTGAGAAGGCAGTCTGCCACATGCATAATGAAAGCGGCTATCAAAGGAAGACCAGACTGGAGATATGTTTCCAGGAGGGAGTATTTTTCCAAAATGTAGCCACTGCACAGCATGCAAGTGAAGCAGGAATGTTATGAAAGGATATCAAAGTTGATCTATAGTTAAATGTTAATATAAAGCTACACTATATTACCAAAAGTATTGGGACACCTTCCTTTACACCCTGCCCTACGGACTAAGACCGGGATGCCATTAAAGTTCATGAGCGTGTAAAGGCAGTTGTACCAATACTTTTGGTAATATAGTGTACGTTATCTGTCCTGGTGTAATAAAATAAAGGGTTAAGTCACCTTTACCAAAAACTGCCGATAAATATATATATTATATATACATACACATATACACACACACCTTACAGATCTTTGACCATCAATAAAGAGCTAGCTCAATAATATCAAACATACAGGATGCAAATATTAGTATAATGAATGCCCATTATTAATTTATAGCATACATATGACCATATAGACAGTTAAATATATTGAAGTCTACATTTTGCAGGAACCATTAAAAAAAATGCACACATCTTTCCAAGTTTACAGCAGTCAAAGGAAGTGTAGACTGATATCAGACATTCTAGCAAGACTCACGCTCCATAACTTCAAAGAAATGAGAATAAATGAAGTATTACTAAGTCTTTGCTCTGAGGTTTGAGTGTCATGCTATTTGAATATCAGTTATTCAAAGCATGTCTAAATGAGGAGGAAACCGAACTGAAGTGTTTTCCAATGACATTCAGAATGACTGATTGAGTACCGTTCTCTACTTATCAAGTGTGACAAAGGAGAGTAAGAAAGATATACATTTACAGCTGTTTAGCAAACCTTTGGGGTCAGTAATTATGTACGCTATACTGTTTTTTAACAGAAAAAATAAAGCTACTCCTAAATTTAATAACATGTTAAAACATTCTCCACAGCTTCTCGTTTTAATACAAAACAGCATTTTTTGCCTCAGGCTTAGTTTACAAAGCTGTCAAAATCAAATCATTCAAGTGAATAGGGACATGCAGCATATATTGAGGCAAATGCTAGGTTTGCATTTGCGGCACAGTATTCACATTTAAAGAGCACATTCGACTGACACAAACCCCCCCCCCCAAAAAAAAAAATTAAGAAAGGAAAAAAACATTCAGGAGATGGTAGGCACTAAATGCCTGTCAGCACCTGTGTGGCTCCAATGGTGTAAACCAGCCCCTACAGTAAAATTAGTTTCTTGAAGTTCATTAAGGGACACAGACCAGAGTATTCTTGAACATATGGGTTATATTGCTCCACCTACAGGAGATTCGACACTGGCAACCAAAAAAAACCAAAAAAAACAGGGAGCAGACCATATGAGGAAGACGCTTCAGAGGAGTGAAAGAACAGATCAGATTGAACTGATGCCACAGGGTCACCAGAGCATCCACTGCTAAAACTAGAAGATTCCTTGACCGATGGACAAACTTCCTTTACAAACTTTTTGTTAAATCTGTAAGCCAGAGGTCTTGAAACATCTCCAGGTGAAAAGATCATTCCCCAATATCAGACACTGTCAACTAAGGACGTTCTCCTACCAATTCTCCATGCCTGGGATGTGCACAACGGACAGGGTTGGAACATGGAGTTACACCCATACCAGAATATGATCAATTTCTCTTTGAGCTGCAAGGTGTCTTGTTTCTTTCTGACGTTTCTGGATTCTGAGTCATGGGGAAAGCAAAATAATTGTCAAAGGATCTGCGGGAAAAGGTAGTTGAACTGTATAAAACAGGAAAGGGATCTAAAAAGATATCCAAGGAATTGAGAAAGCCAATCAGCAGTATTCAAACTCTAATCAAGAAGTGGAAAATGAGGTGTTCTGCTGCAACCAAACCATGGTCAGGTAGACCAACTAAAATTTCAGCCACAGCTGCCAGGAAAATTAATTGTTCGTGATGCAAAGAAAAACCCACAAATAACTTCAGGTGAAATACAGGACTCTCTGAAAGTCTGGTATGTGGTATGGCTATTTGAAGATGCACAATAAAAGGGCACTTTAAGAAAGATGGGCTGCATGGTCGAGTCACCAGAAGAAAGTCATTACTACGCAAATGCCACAAAGTATCCCACCTACAATATGCCAAACAGCACAGAGACAAGCCTCAAACCTTCTGGCACAAAGTCATTTGGAGTGATGAGACCAAAATCAAGCTTTTTGGCCACAACCATAAATGCTACATTTGGAGAGGAGTCAACAAGGCCTGTGAAACACTGAGGTGGATCGCTGATGTTTTGATGATGTGTGAGCTAAAGAGGCACAGGAAATTTGGTGAAAATTGATGGCATGATGAATGCAGTATGTTATCAAAAAATACTGGAGGAACATTTGCATTCATCAGCCAGGAAGCTGCGCATGGGACCTACTTGGACATTCAAACATGACAGTGATCCAAAACACGTCGGCCAACTCAGTCTCCTGACCTCAATATCTCTCTGGGGAGATCTCAAACATGCAGTTCATGGAAGACAGCCCACGAATTTCCAGGAACTGGAGCCTTTTTGCCAAGAGGAATGGGCAGCTTTACCATCTGAGAAGATAAAGAGCACCATCCACAAATACCACAAATACCACAAAAGACTTCAAGCTGTCATTGATGTTAAAGAGGGCAATACACGGCATTAAGAACTGGGGTATGTAAACGTTTGATCAGGGTCATTTGGGTAGTTTCTGTTGTCATTATTATTTAAAAAGAGTAAACACAGTTGATAGATAATAAATGGCTTCAGCCAAACACTAACCATGAGTGAAAGAAAAGTTTTTGTGTTATCACTCATATTCTCTGAAAAATGGCCAAGAAATCAAATTCTGCCAGGGTATGTAAACTTATGAGCACAACTGTATATCCATCTGTCTCCTCTTTTAGAGTAGAGACAGGGATCTGCTTTACTTATTGAGAATCCTTCTCTGGTAAGCACTTTGTTCACTTTCTCATTCCACATTCTTGCAGATTGCTTAAGACCGTAGATACTCTTCTGAAGTTTACACACAAAGTTGTCTCCTTGCTCAAACCCTGGTGGTTGCTCCATGTAGAGTTCTTCCTTAATGTCTCCATATAGGAAAGCAGTTTTAAAGTCTAGGTGTTTCACTTGCATGCCCTTCCCGGCTGCAACACTAAGAAGCGCTCTGATGGTGGAGTGTTTTACGACGGGAGCGAAGGTTTCATTGTAATCTTCACCAAAATTTTGGGAGTAACCCTTGGCAACTAGTCTGGCTTTGTATCTGTGGATATTCCCTTCGGCGTCTGACTTTACTTTGAAAGTCTACTTACTTCCTATAGTTTTGCAATTAGGAGGGAGCTCTGTGAGTGTCCAGGTTTTATTTTCTTGAATTGACTTTATTTCTTCTTCTGCTGCATTTCTCCATTTATTGGATTAATGTTTTGGCAGTTTTTGTATGTATTACCAGGATGTTGGTTCAAGTATGCTGTGTGTTTTGACAGTGTATAACAGCTTGCAGGGTGGTATCCCCTTTGTGGTTCGAGTGGATGTTCTGACTTCAGGCAGTTCAGCAAGATCTGGTGGGGAACTGGATTTAGGCATTGTGAGTTCCACCTCTTGTTCTGATTCCTGCACAAGTTCGCTTTGGTTGACCGTTTCTTCTGGTTTGCTTGGCATATTTACTTCAGAGCTTTCATGGATCAGTGTTTCGGATGATGGGCTCTCTGGTAATCAAAATAAACACTATGGCTTATTGTCACTTTGTCAGTCTTTGGGTGTAGGATTCTGTAACCCTTACTTTGCTCACTGTAGCCTACTAGAATGCCCTATATGGCTCTGTTCTCCAGCTTGGATTGCGTTTCACTTGGAATATAGGCATATGCATTACATCCAAACACTCTGATGTGTCCTATGCTAGGCTTTGATCCATGCCACATTTCGAATGGAGTACTTTTAATGGCTCTTGAGGGTAGTCTGTTCTGTAGGTATGTTGCAGTCATGACTGCTTCTCCCCACTACCTGTGAGGTTGGTTGGCATACAACAAGCACTTGGCCATTTCTATAAGAGTGCAATCTTTCCTTTCTGCTACACCGTTTTGTCAGGAGTGTATGGTGTGGTTGTCTGGTGTACTATTCCTTGTCTCTTCAGGTATCAGGGCCACTTCTTTGCTTATGTATTCTCCGGCATTGTCGGTGTGTATTATTCCTGGTTTCCTTTGGAATTTGTTGCTAGACATGGCGACAAACTCTAGAAGTTTCTATGATGTTTCATTTTTGTGTTTCATCAGATAAATAGTTGTGTACCTGGAATAATCATTAACGAAAGTCAATATCTGTTCCCGCCTGACATGGGAGTTTTCATTGGACCGCATACGCCACTGTGTATGAACTGCATGGGTTGGGTAGTTTTTCTTTGAGATGCCTGTGGAAGGAGAGCATATGTGGCTTTTGCTTCAATGCAGCACTTGCATTTCATGAGCACTTTGCAAGGCGTTATGGTCAAATCTTCTGATAAGCCTCTCTTTATAATGTCCTGTATAGCTTTTAGACTTTTGTGCCCCAGATGTCTGTGCCATAAGTGAATACATTTGCTGTGTGGGTTATTAGAGACTGTTGGCTTGCTGGTCTGTGGTGATGAGCTTGTATAGGTGATCATCCAGTTTTCCTTTTGCGAGGAATTGCTTATTATTGCGAATTGCGCATTCAACACCCTGGAACTTAACTGTAAGACCATTGTTTGCAAGACTTTTCACTGATAGAAGGCTGCTTTCTAGTTCTGGAACATACAACATTTTCTTTACTAGGGTACTGTGGTGACATCCTGGTGGCGTAATGCAGTTCAGGAAGCCCTGGCCTTTACCATCAGAAATTATGCTTTTCCCGTTTTCTATGAAAACTTTGTCTTTTTGCATTGTAATCAATGTTTGTGAAGAAGGTCTCATTGCTAATCATGTGGCTTGTCACTCCTGAGTCTATGCACCAGCCGCGTGGCTCCATGATGCGTCTACAGTTTTCTTTGTGATTGCTTTGACTCTTGCTTTTGTGGATAGCTCTAGCTTTCGCTGCTCGGCTTTCCAGATAGAACAGTCCTTTTTTTAGATAACCGGGCCGTTTACAGCGAAAACAGGCTCTGCTTTCTTTGTTGTGCTTTGTGCCTTTGCACATCATGGTGTGTATTTTCTTTTCTTCTGTCATATTAATCAATTAGCTTGCCTTTGACATATTACAATGCCAGCTCCTGCTTGGGTCTGGTTTCTAAAGCATTAATGAGAGCAGCATATGTCTCTGGAAGGCTGCAGAGAAGCAGAGCAACAATGTGGTTATTTTTGATATCCTCTCCGATTGCATGCAGCTGTTCTATGATCTCTAGCACAGCATTCACGTGATCACACATTTGCTAGCCTTCTTCTAGTCTCATCCCATAAAGCTTTCGTAGCAAGAACAGTTTGCTGTTTAGACTTGAACGTTCATGCAGATTCTGTAATGAATTCCACAGACCTTTGGCAATTTTCTCTGCTCTTATGTGGATAAGCTGGTCATCTTCAACTAAAACACTTATACTTGCTTTTTCCTGCCTATCCTTACCTTCCCAGCCCTCCGCCTCTCTGTTTGTGGGTCTGTCTGTATTCAGCACTTGCCACAAGTCATCGTTGTTTAAAAGCATTTGTAGCTTGAATTTCCACAGCTGGTAATTGGCATTATTCAGCTTTGCAATTGCAAACTTCACATCTGAACTGCTTGCCATCTTTCAGCAGCCTTTATACAGTGTTCACTGATTCACTGTACAATTATTTCCAGTGCCTGGTCTCGCAGTATCCTCTTCACTGCCTGGGTGCTGCTGGATGCCTGCTGGGTGTGCTGGGACCCATAACCTGTTGGCTGAGTGCTGAAATCATGCTTTGGAAGCTTCTTGGATATAGCAAACAGCTTTACTTTTATGGAGAAATACACTACATGGCTTTTAACATCATGGAGACAAACAGGAACTAAGAGCATACAAGTACATACATTTACATAAGGAAGGAACTTCCTCTGATTACTTTACTATAGAACACACACTATAACTCTGCAGCGCCACCTGCTGCATAGATAGGTATAAGAAACATCGCTGAATCCACAATCTCTAACAGCCCTTTTAATCAGGTGACAGGTTCGGCACACTCACGCAAATCTGACTTCACACGAGGTGGCCTCTCTGGGCCTTTAGGGCCCCATACGGAGATAAACACTGCACACAATCAGAGGAAACACGGAGGAACCCTCTGGGGATTTTCCCAGGGAGAGTTCAACGAATGTCACTTAACTGGATGGGGTGGAGGGGAGCCAGAGATAGATGGGAAGCTGGGACTCAACGTTATCAATGTATCTGATTATACACTATCAACTGAGGAAATACAATTATTACAAAGGGGGCTTACCTTCTGCCCCCAGTCTGAGACAGATATATTTGAGGTCAAAAAGGACCTACATCTGTTTGCGAGGAGACTGCTATTGCAGAGTCTCCATGCAAATAGGGATCCAAAAACATCAAAAAACCTACTACCAACTAATAGGGACACTTTCACTGAACGGGAAAGAAAGGCCCTAGCTGATTTGGATGCACTCCTGGCGGAGCAAGCGCAGGAGGAACTCATCAATCAATAAATCGAGACCCTCCTAGTAAATCCCGAAAAGAAAGGGGAAGAAATGAAAACTGAGAATGTAGATGTATCCCATCTTAGAAAAAAAATCAAGTAAATTTCTCCCCCCTGGACTCCAATCCTAGTATTGGAGCCTTTCTGGCTATAACCTCCCTTAAATTGAATAAAATAAAAAGATCACAGAAACAGGATAAGCTCTCAGCGGGTCAGAGGGAAGCCCTAAAAACCTTAAAAGATTTGCATCACCTCACGTCAAAGCCCTCAGACAAGGGAGGGGGGAGGGGGGGGATGTCGTGGTGATGACAAATACACAATACCATCAAATGTGTATGAATATTTTGCGAAACAGAGAGTGGTATCGACCAATCTCACACGCAGTCATTGACAAACACAACAAACAGTTTTACATCCCTGTGGACACGGCTTACTTGGACAATCTTATTGATAAACAAATATGGGAGTTCGTTCGAACGACCTTCCCAAGAGTCCCTACCTTTTACAGTCTGCCCAAGGTCCACAAGGATGTAAAAAATCCCCGGGCAGACCTATTGTGTCTGGCCGGGGATCTATTACCGAAAACCTGAGTAGGTTTATTGACACACAATTGCGTCCCCTGGTAGTGAATCTACCTTTGTATATCAGTGACACTGCACATCTCCTGCAGAGCCCGGAGGACCTCTACATACCCCCGGGGGCCTGGTTGGTCTAGATCAGGGTTTCTCAACCAGGGTTCCATGGAACCCTAGGGTTCCTCCAGAGGTTGCTAGGGGTTCCTTGAGCAATGGTCAATTTCTACCTCTCAGATAAATTTCCATTAATACCATTGGTATTTTTATCTATCTGTAAGGGGGTAATTCTTCCCAATGACCACAAGTGTAAGGAGCATTCTTCCCATTCACCATCACACTAATGTCTCATGAGTTGTAGATTTTTAATTTTTAGCAGGGGTTCCCCGAGACCGGAGAATTATTTCAAGGGTTCCCCAGTGTTGAAAAGGTTGAGAAAGGCTGGTCTAGATGGTTGTGAAGGCCCTCTATAGCTCTATCCCTCACCAACGAGGAGTAGAGGTCGTCAGACACTTCTTGTCGCAATCTCATAGGGATGATGCCAAGTTCCAGGAATTTCTGACTGCTGCCCTAAATTTTATCCTTACCCATAATGTCTTTTCATTTGACGGATCCCACTTCCTCCAGGTGCAGTGCATAGCGTTGGGGACCTGCTGTGCCCCATCCTACGCCAATCTGTACCTGGGGGAGTGGGAAAGGACATTCTTGTCGAATGAAGACCTGAGCCAGTTCACCAGTTGTGTTCTGGTCTGGCTCAGGTATATAGACAACATTTTCATCATATGGGGAGGGACCAAGGACCTCCTCGATCAATGCCTGCTGGCCATGAACAACAATGACCTGAATCTTAGATTCACCATGGTAGCAAATGAGATGAGATTAAGATTTTTAGATGTGGTGATCTAGAAGGGCGAGGAGGGAAAACTGGAAAGCACCCTATTTCGCGAAGAGACAGTGGGAAGTCAAATCCTCCATGCCACGAGCTCCCACCCCAATAATTTGGTGAGATCAATACAGTATGGACAGTATTTGCAACTTCGCCGCAACTGCTCTAGTGAACAATCCTTTCAGGAGGAGTCAAACTAAAAACAAGACTCCACTTCCGGGATCGGCGCCGTATGGAGCAGCTGCTGCAGTGCTAGCTCCCGCTCAAGGCCCTCAAAAAACCCGCTTAAAAAGCCCATCCACACACAGGCACTAGCTGGGGTCCACCCCAACACAGCCAGTAACACCCAAAGCCCAGGGCATGGATAAATTCCTTGAAAAAAACGCTCCACAAACAGCCCCCTCACTCCTGCCGCAGATGCCCGAAATCAAGGCCCCGGCTTCAACCTACGCTCCCGGAGCTCACCCCGGAAACCCGGCAGCACAGACTCACCCAGGAGCACATCCCAACCCTGCTGTCCACCCAGAGGACCCTGAAATGGAGGTTGGAGCACCCTCACACACCCCGCAGAAATTTAAAGGGGACACGTCCACTGATGAATTAGCGCGGGCGGTGGCTGCCCTCCTTGCTCCAACGATCGAATTCTCTGTACAGACAGCGATCAGCAACAGCCTGGCCCAGTTCCAGAGGGTGATTAGCGACGATTAGATTGAATGAGGTGGAACATCGCGTCTCCAATCTTGAAGATGAAGTTTATCAGATGCAAGGGTCGGAGCAATCTCAGGATAAATCGATCCAATTTATCGTCCAGAAACTCGAAGACCTCGAGAACAGATCGAGACGCAACAATCTACGCTTTGTTGGGGTCCCAGAATCTTTACAAAACCATGACCTACCGGACTTCTGTGCGAAACGCATCCCGGAAGCCCTGGGCCTCCCGACCCCTGTAGTGGTCGAGAGAGCCCACCGCGTGGGCCCGTACAATGAGAAGCATGCCTCGCCGAGACCAATTATTGGTCGCTACCTAAATTATGCCGATAAATCCAACATCCTGCAAAAATTCCGCCAATCTAAATCCTTTCAAATAGACGGGAAGAAGATACTAATTTTTGCAGACTACTCCATAGAGGTCTCAAGAAAAAGGAAGGCTTTTCAAAATGTTTGCTCTCAGCTCTTCCAACGCAACATAAAATTTACGCTGGCATATCCTGCGGTGTTACGCCTTAAAGCTCCGAATGGGGATCAACTCACCTTTCAGGAACCTGCTGAAGCGGATCACTTCCTCCGTTCCCTTCATAAGTCATCGAACCCAAACCAAGCCAACATCTCTCCCACGATTAATCGCCCTCAAGTTCAGAGAAGTCCGAGGAAAGACTCTCCCAAGCGCATAAAATATTCCAACTCTGGGAACCACTCCACACACCGTTGAATCACCGCTGCAGCCCTCTCTTCACCGCTTTCAGAATGCTGTTACGCGGTGGGAGCACCATTTGCTGTACCTACCCTTTGCTGCCCAGTGGGGTGGATCACGGCAATCCATTGGATCCTTGAGATCGTAATTTTTGTTTTCTTTTTCTGACATTTCTCTGGCCGCCTGACTCTATACTATCGTGCCTGGCCTTCCTAGCAATGTTGCACTGTCTGAGCCCTGCAGGCCTGCGGACGGGCAGCGTTGCTAGGCATGTCATGCCGTTTGTTATATGGCGTTAAGTTACAGTTGTGAGTTTGTTACATTAGTTACCAATGCACTTTCCACCTGAACAAATTGATGGGGTGTTGCTCCTCCCTCGTTACCCAGGATCACAATTGGGTGTGCTTCCCCCCCCTCCCGGGGGCCTATTTGTATGGTGGGAAATATTCCTGGGATTCATTCAATACCTGCTTAATCGAGGTGCCTTTTTAATGGAGCTTTTGGTTGAAGTTTGTTCATGCGGGAAGAAGTGAAGTGCCTTGTGTTTATGTTGGTCCACTCTCCATGGTACCTTTTTCCTGACTATACAGCCACCCTATTGCCCCTTAATACATATCTACCTACCCTCATCCCCCCCACCCGGTTCTCTACTCCGCCAGCTTCTTTCATGCGGGCCCGCTCACTTACCTGCATGTCCGAATCTAGATTACGCCTTAAGCCCCCCTGGCCCCCACATCTCTTCCACCCTCCCATTCGGCTATAATATAATTTCATGGAATGTCAAGGGGCTTAGGTCGCCAACCAAACGTGTCAAAATCCTTCGACACCTCCAACGTCTAAAAGCGGATATAGCCCTGTTACAGGAGAACCATCTGCCCTCAGCGGACTTTCATCGCATGCGTAAGCTTTGGGTCGGGTCGATTTACGGCGCAGGGGCTCCCGGACGTAAAGCAGATGCGATAATGCTAATCCATAAAAACCTCCCTCATAAGATAATTGCCACTGAGGAAGATGGTAGAGGCAGATGGGTCACGATACGGGTCCAACTTGCTAACCTAGATCTTTTAATCACAAATGCCTACGCCCCCAACACTCCGGACAGGCAATTTTATGGGGACCTTTCCACCTCCCTGCTAAAACACCCCGATGTCCCACACATTCTAGGCGGTGATTTTAATGACATAATTCATCCCCAGGAAGACAGATCCCCGGTAAAGATCCATGACAGCTCACTCTCTACACTCCATTCTTGATTGCTGGCGTCCACAATAGACTCCCTCGAGCTCACGGATATATGGAGACTGCACCATCCTCTGGAAAGGGAGTTCACCTTTTTCTCTCACCCACATAATTCCCTTTCCAGAATAGACTACCTTTTTTGCACCAGAACACGGCTTCCGAAGGTGTCAGAAGCGGCGATCCACAACATCGCTATCTTCGACCACGCACTGGTTTCCATATCACTAGAACTATCCGACCATCAGCAAGCCCCCAACATTTGGAGGTTCCCCTCTTTTCTCCAAAACAACGAGGACTTCCGCATTTTCATGGCAAAAACCTGGCGAGACTATATATCTGACAATCTACCACACATAGATAACCCGATCCTTCTCTGGGAGGTGGGCAAAGCCTACCTGAGAGGATATATAATCTCATATGCAGCCTCTTACAAAAAACACGTGCACGCAAAACAAACTGGCCAGTGACAGTCTCCGGGCAGCTCAGTCCTCACTATATAATCACAACACCCCCGAAAACAGGGCGAGATGGTCAGCCCCAAAAAAATCCTTCGATGCATGGGCAGATAAGGTTGAGGGACTCCATAGAGCCCACTTAGAAGCCCACCTCCATAAATTCAGGAACAAAATTCCTTGCTAGACTAACCAAGGGCCCATTCAAACCCACACATATATCCGCTCTTAAAGACTCTTCAGGCAATATCAAATCTAATCCTAAGGACATCAGTCAGATCATGCTAGATTTCTATTCAGACCTGTACGCAGCTGACCCCATAGATAAAGAGGAGGCTCACAAATTCCTAGGCCTGATGGACCTTACCCCCCTCTCTTGACTAAGATATGCCGGGAACTGGATAGCTGGATGGATCTGCCCCTCTCGCTCATGGGGAGATGCTATCTTATAAAAATGGTTACATTTGCTCGCCTCCTTTACCCCCTTCAAAGGATGCCATTACTGCTGAAGCATAAGGACATTCAAACCCTGAACAAAACTATGGCACGCTTTGTCTGGCAGGGGAAGCGACCTCGCATCTCCCTAGGCAAGTTGCATCTCCCCAGGAGCGAGGGGGGTACAAGTCTTCCCAATATTAGACTGTATAATATAGCCTGTTTGCTCAGATTTAGTCTGGATTGGTTGACTTGTTCTTCTTGTCACTCAAATTACCGAATTGAGTCAGATATGGTTCACCCATACTCCCTAGTAGCTCTACTCCATTCCAAATGGAAAACTACCCCACTGCACATCCAACACAACCTCTTGTTTAGGGACACGGCAATAGCTTGGAGGGAACACAGGAGACTCCTCAAACTCCCCCCTTACTTCTCTAAATTCCTCCCGATTAGGGGCAACCCGGGCTTTTCACCGGGAGATGAGTACGAAGTCTTCAAACACTGGGAGGATAAGGGCCTCACGAGATTCTCTCATCTACTGGATGAAACCTCTGGGTCCCTCCGGGACTTCAGCACCATCGCAAAATGTTACTCTCTACCGAGCAGTCATCTCTTCTATTACTGGCAATGTGTTAGTTACATACAGTCCTCAGGCATGGAGAAAGCTAAGAGGTCGCACGACAGCCTAGTGGACACCCTCCTTCAAAAGGGATCTCACAAAATCTCGGACATATACAAACCTCTGTTAACATTGACTTCGCCTCACCTGGACTCCTCCTCGGTAGCAAACTGGAATAAAGACTTCACAGAAACGGACTTGATCAACAAAATTTTAAAAGGTTATTTGACTACTTTAGGTCTCACCGCCAATGAGGTGTGGCGTGAAACCCAACTGAAGATCATGCACCGGGCATTTATCCCCTTCCTTTCAAACAAGACGGAAACCCAATCTGCCTTTTGCCCACTTTGCAAGCAGTATAAAACCTCCCTCACGCACCGTCTCTGGCAATGCGCATACATCCAAACCTTTTGGGACTGTACTTTAAGGTATATCCGCACAATTATGGGTATCTCCCTGCCGAAAGGCCCCCTACTCATACTCTTTGGCTTTTGGGATTTGGCGCAACACCCATTGCATGCCGGGGCTGCACAATGGTCCCTAACGTGCCTTCTCATAGCTAGAAGGGCCATCCTGAAAAACTGGCTTTACTCATCTGCCCCCTTGGTAAATCAGATTAGAAAAGAATTGACGGTGCTCTTTTTCAAGGAAAAACTCCTGACAGACTTCAATCTAGCTGGGGCGTCCAATCGCTTCCACCAAAAATGGAAGCTATTTGAATCAAACATGCAGCTTTGGAAGGACACTTCATACCAAAAGGATATCTTTAAAATTTCTCCCGGATAATACTAGTTGCTTATACAGGACATTGCAGGTTAGGCCTCCGCCCACTTCCAACAGACTGGGTATAGACTGCTTGGACTCATTCCTTGCAAAACTTCTTATAGGTGAATCAGCACTTACTGCGAGCCCAAAGTATTTTAACAGCCCCCCTGTTCTGTCGGGTATAGAACCCCTCCCTCCCCTTCTCCCTCTTCCCCCTCAACTGATTGAGATTTATCTGGCTGTTCCATTAGTCTATTGCCTTTCCTCTCTTGTACCATGCTATGTTACTGTGATCCCTGCCTTTACTATCTGTTCAATGATAGAAAATTATAGAAGATGTAAGAACCCTCCGAGTTGTTATCACGACTCTGAGCACTGCCGTATCGTGATCTTTTCTTTGTATAAAAATTTCAATAAATTCTATTTGAAAAAAAAAAAGAAAACAAGACTCCTGCAGAGGGGATATTCTAACTCTACTCTCAAAAAGGCCTTCAAACGGGTGAGAGCCAAAACAAGACAGGAACTATTGTTTGGGGAGAGACAAACGAGTAAGAGGAAAAGGGAACCCCAGTTGGATTCAAGTAGAATAATTATCACTTACACAAAACAAAATCAGACTATCCGACAGATTCTCACTAAACACTGGCAAATCTTAAAAACTGATCCTAACCTCAGACCCTTCCTTTCAGATAATCCCCAAATTCCCTTTCGAAAGTCCAGATCTCTACGAGACAGTCTGACAAAGAGTGAATATAAAGGAGAGAGGAGAGGGGACCCCTGTTTATACAGGGGAACCTTTATGTGTGGGGGCTGTAGGTGCTGTCTCTTTATGAATACGGATCCCAAGATGAAATTACCAAATGGTCAAATTTTTAAACCCCACCACTTTGCAAATTGCAAAACGTCAGGAGTGGTATACCTCTTGACTTGCTCTTGTGGGGCGTTTTATATTGGAAAGAAAATTCGGGAATTCTATAAAAGAGCAGCACACCATATCTCAAGCATGTGCAATAGGAACCCTGACCTACCTCTGGGACACCATGTGAGAGATGTCCATGGAGGTATTTTTCCCAAAATCACTTTCACAATACTGGACAGAGTACATCCTGATCATAGGGGTGGTGATGTAGATAAACTCCTCCTACAGAAGGAGACCCGCTGGATTGTATCTTTGAGGGCGACCAATCCAACAGGCCTCAACAGTTCAGTCAGCTTCCGCCCCTTCTTGGAAGGTTTTACGTCAGGGGGTTGGGAAGGACACAGCTAATGCTGACTAATTATACGTTTTCCTCATTTTCAATTGTTGCCATTCATTCCTTTCCTTTTTTATTTTTTTTTTTGGGAGTGACCAAGCGGGTTGCTTTGGTGGCCCCCTCCCCCTGCTCAGTGGGATGCTCCTGCCGGTGGTTGGGACGCAATGAATGCACTGGCCCTTGGGCTGAGAGGACTGGGGGCGCACTTTGGTTGCTTTGGTGGAGGGCACGACTGTTTGGTCAGACCCTGTGTCTCCATCGGTCCCGCGTTAATAGATTAAGGACACACATATGATCTCCCCGCCCAACTAGGGTTACCGTCCGACGAATTGATGCAAACGGATGACGGCATTGAGTGGCGCGATAAGAGACCTAGATTGCGCATGCTGGCTATTTGATGCAGCCCCATTTTGGGAATACTCTAACCGGTAGTTGGAGACACGAGGGACCGGAGACGGAGGTATGTGCACTCTGGGACTGTTTGGTTTCTTGTCCAAAAGAGTGCGATTGCGGCTCCTGGACAGTGGGTTTTATGCAATGTTTGACCTGTAATATGTGGCGGGTCCCGGGGAGGATGGCTTTGGGGATGCACCCTGAAGGGCTGGGATTCTATCATGGTTTTGTGATGTCCCTTTTGGCCTTCCTTCTCCCCTGTAATCCTTTTTGCCTTTGGCTGTTTATAGGCCTCTCCCAGTCAGCATATGAGGGGAGATCCTGTCGTTGGTTTGGGGATATAAACTGATAGTGCGGTCCGTGCGGACCGAAGTGTTGAAATATTACAACGCACGTTTCAAAGCTTAATGTCCTGATACAAAGTGGGAAAATATTGATGCCTCCTTCCTCTCCTCCTCGCCTTTATTACACCCGTACAGGTTTGCGGGAACGCCTACCTTCAAATATGGAACCCTGAGTATATGACAAGGTTAGTATAGATACTGGTTTCGGGTCTGTCTCTGGCTCTCTCTCCTCCTGCCCTGTGGGGGTGTCCTCTAGGTATCCATCTGGTCTGAGGTCAAGGGACCCTGTTTTGGTACAAGCCAGTCCGGGTGCCCCTCTTGGTGATTGTGTGCAGATGATGTAATACTCCCCTTTCTTTGGGGTGCAGTTAGTAATGGGCCTTTTCTTCCTTGTCTTTTGTCCCCTCCTTTTACCATTAAGGGCAATAATATACATGCCAAGACTGGAACCCCGAATTACTTCTGCAGCGACATTTTGATTTTTGCTCGTTTTTGAGATATCTCCTCTTGCACACTATGATTGTGAAGATTTTCCAAGTCACCACTAGGTAGGTATGACCTTTACATTGCAGAAGTCGGCAAACATCTATATGTACAAAGGGGTAAGAAATAAGAGAAATATAACCTCCTCTCCCCCCTTTTGCTCCCCTCCCCCCCCTTTTTTTTTTTGCTTCACAGTACCTTCTAGGTGCTCCCATGTTCTCTATGATGTATATGTAATCTTTTTCCTTTTCCTTTTTTCCTCTGCTGTAGATTAAGAGCCTCTAGGTACGCCAACACATTCTGCAACAAGCCCCTGACGAAAGGCTTGAACCTGAAACGCATCGGGCTCTTCTTTTTCGTAGGACTGCGGAATGGTCTAAAGAACATATACTCGCCTTCATGTGAGGAAGCACGAGGCAGCTCCTCCGGGAAGAAAGCACTAAAACCTGCTAAATAACCAGCTCGCAAACGCCCCAGTGACCACTATCACTACCCTCTGCTGGGGAGCACCTTCAAGCATGGACCTGTATGTCCTACACGGCCCTCCACAGCCTGATGCAGGTTCACGGCAGGACTCGGCCCCAGCACAGCCGTGGGAGACGAACATGGCGGCCGCATCGCAGCTTACCCCAACCGCAGGTTCGGTGAGTGCTACGTTCGTCCAAGCTGCCACGACCGCTCCGATCTCACAGAACGATCGCTCTTCCACGAACGTTGGCGCCACACCTGCAACCCTCGTTCCCCAGGCAACGTTCGTTCCAGCCCCAGCGTTCGTGGAGGACCAGTACGCTGGTTTGGCACAGGCAGTAGCAGCCCTGATACTCCCGACCATAACGGCCGCAGTGGACAAGACAATAGCAAATGGCATAACCCAGATACGCAAAGAACATGGAGACCATTCAAAGCGACTCAACGATCTTGAATCACGTATATCTGATATTGACGACGAGATGCAGAGCGCAAGATCATTTGAGCAGCAGACAACAAACACGCAACAATATGTCTTGGAAAAACTGGACGACCTAGAGAATCGGTCAAGACGCAATAAACTGAGGATTGTGGGCTTGCCGGAGTCATACAATACCGACTCACTACATGACCTCTGCGTGAAGCGCATACCTTCGGCACTAGGAATCTCCTCTTCATGTGTGATAGAGAGGGCGCATCGCCTTGGTGCCCCGTCCAACGACAGACGCACACCACGGCTAATTATTGTCCTGAATTATATGGACAAATCCCTGATCCTGAGCTTGTTTCGTAATTCAAAATCACTTCAAATAGATGGGCACAAGATCCTACTTTTCACGGATTATTCCCACGAAGTCTCACGCCGCAGGAAAGTCTTCCAGCCGATGTGCCAGGCACTCTTCCAGAAGGGAATTAAATTCTCCCTCGGCTATCCTGCAACCCTCCGATACACGACCCAACAAGGGGACCAAAAATCATTCACGCACCCGGAGGAGGCCTCACATTATCTGCAAGATTTCTTCCATATTCCAATGGATATGACGGAGGCCCCCTCCTCATCGAGATCACTCACGCCCCGAGACCAACGCAGCCCCAGGAAGGATCCCCCAAAGCAACAACGCCGCTCCAAATTACCAAACATGGACTGACCGATCTGATCTGCGCACCAGACAAATGAGTATATGATCCACTGTGCTCGTCTTTTGTATACCCCACTAGACAGCAAGGCCTCCACCTGCCATTATTACTCCTCTAATGTACATTGCTCTTCAATTCCTCACAGACCCCCTGTGCCAAGACACCAGTCCCCAGCAAGGAAACCAAGTGACAATAATCTAGCACCTGGGGGTCGCCTCTAAAAACCTGTCTCCCACCGCTACCCTACTGGACTACCCGCGGAGGGTCTATAACTGTCATCACAGCTAGCAACCCTTTCAACTGTTCCGGTAAGGCTGTCCCAAGCTTGATTTTCCCACATGTGGAAAAAAGAGAAGTACAGACTTCCACACTACTACTACTACTAAGAACCCATTAGATACCTTCAACTAGGAGCCACATTTCTTTACACTATTCTTTCCCGTTCCATGCCCCCATAACATGAAAGTGGTGTCATGGAACGTGAAGGGCCTGCGCTCGCCCCAGAAACTTATGGCAGTTCTGAGACATCTAAAACGCCTAAAAGCTGACATAGCAATACTGCAAGAAACCCACCTAACGCCAGTAGATTTTCACCGCATGTACAAATTATGGGTAGGTCATGTAGTGGGATCCCCAGCTGTCAAAGGCAAGGCTGGAGTACTGATACTCATAAATAAAGCCCTTCCCTGCGAGTTAATTTCTCATAACACTGACGAAGATGGTCGTATTCTTGTAGCCAATTTAAAAACAGGCACCTGTGAGTGGGCACTATGCATCGTTTATGCCCCAAACTCGTCCCCAAAAGCTTTCTACCAATCTCTAACATCAACACTGGCACCATACATTCATAAGCCCCTTTTAGTAGGAGGTGATTTCAACCAGGTTTTTGACGTGTCGGAAGACAAATCAAGAGGTAAAACCCCTACACAGCCACCGCAACCCACCACCCCCTTGGCTTGCTTCGCAGAGAGTCTAGGCCTCATAGACCTATGGAGACAGGCTAACCCCATGGGTAGAGAGTATACCTTCTTCTCTCACCCGCATAATACGCTATCCAGGATCGACTACCTTTTTGCTAATCAAGAGCTAGCTGATCTTACGGTCAACCCCACCATACATGAAATGGCTATCTCAGACCATGCCCCCGTTTCAATAGAGATCCAGGGCTTGCGCCTCCAACCTCCCCTACAGATCTGGCGATTCCCCTCCTATTTGGCACACAATAAATCCCTCAGAAAATCCCTACAACACACATGGAATGATTACCTACACAACAACCGGGAACATGCCTCTGACCCGACCCTCCTTTGGAAAGCGGGCAAAACGGTCCCGAGGGGACAGATTATTTCCTACTCCTCTGCCCATAAAAGACGTGTTAAGAGGGAGTATGCGGCGGCCAGTGCTGCACTGAGAGCAGCTCAAGCGCGACTGAACCTCCTTAACTCCCCCGAACACAGAGCGCAATGGCAAACAGCAAAATCACATTTCGACACTTGGGCACAGGAGCAGGAAAAGCTGCACCAATCCATCACAGACCTAAGTTTCCACAAATATGGAAACAAACCCGGAAAACTGCTAGCCCGCCTATGCAAGGGCACCCATACCCCTTCGCATATAGCTGCCCTCAAGAACCCCACTGGGGACCTGATCTCATTGCAAAAAGGCATAAATGCCATCCTTGAGCAATACTATACAGCCCTCTACTCCCGGGACCCCATCGACAAACAGGCAGCTCAACAATTCTTAGACCAGCTCTCTCTCCCGGTGGTAACTGGAGCCCAGCTAGCCAACCTGAACGCCCCAATCACTCCAACGGAAGTTATAGCGGCAATTAAATCCCTATCCCCAGGAAAAGCACCAGGCCCTGATGGCTTCACCTCAGAATTCTATAAATTAAATGCAGACTCCCTAGCCCCTACCTTAGTTAAAGTGTTCCAACAAATTTTAGATGGCGCCCCATACCTCCCATTAGGGTACCAAGCCCATATAAAACTAATACCCAAGGACAAGAACCCCACAGAGCCCGACTCCTATCGCCCAATCTCCCTACTGAACCTGGACTCCAAACTGCTCTCCAAGATCATGGCTAGTAGACTAGCAACTATCATGCCCAGCATTATACACCCTGTTCAAGTGGGCTTCACCCAGGGCCGCTTTGTGGTCTTTTACATCAGGAGGGTACTGGCGGTGCTGGACCAAGCGGAGACTGGACGAGCCTCGGAAAATGCCATAACGCTTGACGCTGAAAAAGCGTTCGACAATGTCAGCTTCCAATGGCTCTGACTGGTCCTCAAGAGGTTTGGCTTTGCGGGTCCTTTCGCACATCCACCATGTACGCAAACCCCACAGCTCAAGTCGTAGCAGCCAGACACATCTTTGGTAAAATACCACTCCACAAAGGCACTAGACAGGGCTGCCCCCCTTTCACCGTTATTATTCAACCTCGCCTTAGTACCCCTGTCCAGGTATCTCCTAGCCCACCCCAAGCTACACGGGATCAAAATAGAAAACACGGAATTAAGAACTGTGCTGTTCGCAGATGAGATTTCAAATAGCCAAATCGCACATCACATATCTGGGAATAAAGATAGGTAGAACCCCTCACTCCCTTTATCATCTCAATTTCCCACCTGTAGTATCCAAAATTATAGCCCAACTAGAGACATGGTCAAAAATGCCCCTCTCCTTCTTTGGCCGCTGTCACCTATACAAGATGGTCTCCTTCCCCAAACTATTATACCCACTACAAACCATTCCCTTGCTGATGAAACACTTGGACGTACAAAGGCTCCATAAGGCCCTTTCCAAATTCATCTGGCACAACCGCAAACCAAGGATATCGCTTCAAAAACATTTCCTCCCCAAACAGGAGGGAGGGACAAGCCTGCCAGACACACGGCTCTACAATCTATCGTCTCTTCTTTGATCAAGCCTAGACTGGATCTCCCACTGTTCCCACTACTCTAACTACTACCTAGAGACTCAAATAGTAGCCCCTCATGATCTATCAGCTCTACTCCACTGCAAGCTCAAAAACCTGCCACCTACCCTTAGACATAACTTACTAATTAGAGACACAATACTGGCCTGGAGGGAAGTGAGGAAGAAACTAGGGGTTCCCTCGCAGATCTCCAAATACCTACCGATCCGAGGCCATCTCCCCTTCTCTCCGGCTTCGAGTCAATCTATCTATGCCCTTTGGGCAAGAAAGGGGCTAACCTTATTCGCTCACCTATATGATACTACAACGGGTTCACCCCTCACATTCTGGACCATTGCTGACAAATATAACTCCCTCATCATCACCTTTATATATGCAAAGCTCTGAACTTCATTAGCAAGCTTTGCCCTAAAAAAGACAAAAGCTTTGAGAGCTCTCTCATAGACTCGCTCACTGATATGGAAGCCTTCAAATTTGCGCATATCGACAAGCCCCTGTCATCTGCTACAACCAAAGCTCTAAATGGCAACTTATTAACAGGATGGAACAAAGACCTACATTCTCGGGTAGCCTCTCAACTCATACTCAAGGGCTACAATATTACTAGATCCTACATCACCAACGAATTCTGGCGAGAACAACAATTTAAAATCATTCATCGTGCCTATGTCCCATATCAAAGACATAATCCAATTCTCCAAGGCCAGAGTTGCCAGTGGTGCAAGGAACAGAAACCGTCTTTACTGCATAAACTTTGGTCTTGCCCAAATATAGCTAGCTTCTGGGACACTGTTGAAAACTTGGTGGCATCAGTAACCGGCCTATGACCCCATAAAAACCCCTATTTCCTTCTATTTGGCTCCTACAACTCCCCTACGGGATCTCCCCCATAAAACAGCTCAGAGCTATCCAAGACAACCTCCCATGGCTCATCACATGCTACATGATAGCCAGAAGAACAATCCTTAGACACTGGATTTTGCCCTCCCCCCCCCCCCCACTATAACATCAGCACACCAAGATCTTCAAGCGCTACTCAAAAAGGAAGACCTGGACTTTAATTTACATTCTCGCGCTTCCGCTCACTCACATCAGCACCTAACCTACAACCACCACAGAAAGTGGAACCGCTATAAAGCCTACCTGAGGTCAGGAGCAGTTAACCTCCCTCTTAGCCCATGAACCATTCGATTGACATCAGAATCCTCAGGTGATAAAACCCCCCCAGGAAACATGGAAAGCACACCACAAGTCGCTTCCTAGACGTTGGAATAGCGTCAGTTGAACTAAGTCAGAGGGTCTAAATAGAACTGATGACAGATTGTTATACGTTCCTTAATAGATATTTGATATTGCAAGCACCTGGACTTAAGCAACCATCAAAGCCGCTCCTCGCTTGGACACTCCCCCCTCCTTTCCCTCCCCTCCTGGTTTACGCCCATCCATGCTTCCCCCCCTCACCTCCCTCCCCTTTAGCCACCCTTTCCCCTTCACCTTGCTTCGTGTTTTGTCGACCATGGGAATCGACGTACCTGCTTATCATAATGTTGTTTCATCTTAGACAATACTGTGTTTACCTTTCTGTGTTGTTTTACTTCTGGCACACTTTGTCTGACTCTTTGTTTGCTTTGTAAAAGCCCAATAAATATTATTATTTCAAATAAAAAGAACATATACTCGAACTGGTGTGGGCCCACTGGCTGAAATTGTCTTATGGTTTTAACAGGATGTGTCATTTATGTAGATATGAACAAGTCCTTTTGCTATTTCACACTTTTCATGTGTATTTATGTGCAATAAATGAAGAATATATATTTTTTTTTATACAAATATGTGGTATTGATTTTTTCCTGCTCTACCACCCTTAACCACTTCCTGCCCGGCATATTGACAAATAACGTCCGTGCGGGTGGTTCATTATCCTGACTGGACGTCTATTGACATCCTCAGGATAATCCGTGATCGCGCGCCCACCGGGGGCGTGCATCGCGGCGATTGGTGGTGTTGTGAGTCTGACCCACCGCATTACTGACCGAGGTAAAAGGCTTCCGTGGAAGCCTTTTACCATGTGATCAGCCGTGACCAATCACAGGTGATCACAGTGTAAATAGGAAGAGCCGTTTATCAGCTTTTCCTCTGCTCAGGTCTGTAGACCTAAGCAGCGGAGAGCCGATCGGCTGCTCGCCTGACAGGGGGGGGGGGGGGGCTGCGCTGAACGTTTATCAGCACAGCC
>BLSH010110063.1:134591-149538 GCA_018402905.1 Glandirana rugosa
CCCCCCGCGCTGAACGTTTATCAGCACAGCCACCCTCAGGATCACTCCACTGGACCACGAGGGAGCCTTCCCAGGAACACCAGGGAGCCCCCTCGGACACCGTGAGGAGGCCACCCAGGGCCACCAGGGAGGGAACATGGAGGCCGCCCAGGACCACCAGGGAGCCCCCATTAGACCACCAGGTAAGGGCAATACAGTGCACTGTAGGGATGGCACTGTGCCCATATATGATGCCTGCCAGTGCCATCCCTAACAGTGCTATATGCACCAGTGCCACCTATCAGTGCCCACCTGTGCCATCTATCAGTGCCCACCTGTGCCAACTAAAAGTGCCCAGCAGTGCCACGTGCTACCTATGAGTGTCCATCAGTGCCGCATATCAATGCCACGTATCAGTGCCCGTCAGTGTTGCTTATCAGTGCTGCCCATCAGTGCTGCATATGTGCCCTATTATCAGTGCAACCTTATCAGTGCCACCTTATCAGTGCCAATCTATACTGCCTCCTCAGTGCCTGTCAGTCTAGCCTCATCAGTACCCATCAGTGTAATCACATCAGTGCCTGTCAGTGAAGGAGAAAATGTACTTTATACAAAGTTTTGTGACAGAAACAAAGAAAAAATTTTTTTTTTCAACATTTTCGGTCTTTTTTTATTTATAGCGCAAAAAAATAAAGAATGCAGGGGTGATCAAATACCACCAAAAGAAAGCTCTATTTGTGGGAACAAAATGATAAAAATTTTGTTTGGGTACAACGTCGCATGGCCGCGCAATTCTCATTCAAAATGCAAATGAAAGCTGAAAATTGGTCTGGGCGGGAAGTGCCTGGTATTGAAGTGATTAAAGTCCCACCAATAGGGGTTATTCTTTTGCTAGATAGGTATAATGCATACAGCATTGTCAGTTTATATGCAACTTTGCTTTTGTACTCCTCAAACACAGATCACTTTTCGGGGGGGCGGGGGACATTTGACAGACAGTCAAGAGGCATTATGTTTCCACGCCTTCTGTTTTTGAGCCCCCCCCCCCCCTAAAAACATCATCACCATGCCACAACTGCATGCAATGCACACAGTTGTGGGGCGATTGCAGCTTGGCGCCATTCATTTGGGGGTATAATTCCAGCTGCAGCCACAACAATGTACACTCCCAGCTGCTGTCTTTTTTTTTTAAATTGCTCTGCACCGAAAACGCACCACGTTTGCCAATGCGCGGGGGTACCATTAAGTAATACTGACACCCTTGCATGTCTGCTAAAGAGCAGTGCGCTTGTCTGCGTGTTGCGGAATGCGTGCAATTTTGCACGCATTCCACAACACGCAGTAATGTGAACCAAGTCTTACACTGGGGTGCCTCAAAACTGAAAATACTTTTCAAGGTTGCTCCGACTGGAAAAAGGTTGCAAACACTGGCTTAGGGGAACAAATGCTGGAGCGTTCTCTACTCTAGACAATGGTTTCAAATTTTTTTTTTTTTTTTGGAGATGCACTTTTGGTAAATTCTTTCTGCTCGAAGAAGGCAATGCTGTGTTCATTGTTTGCTTTCAAACCAGACTTGTCTTATATCAAGGGCAGGCTTGGAGAGGTGAAGATCTGCTTTAAACGGTCAAGCTGGCCATAAATAGTTTTGAATGAAAATTCTTAGGAAAATTCTCAGAACATTCAAATGTCATTCAAAAGATTTTGTTTGCTTTAACATTTGATTATGGAAAGAATGGGCTTTACTAGACAAAAAACACATACACTGTTAGAATTATGTTTATTTGAGAATAATTTCCATCACTGTAGTCAAAAACAAAACAATTTGAACCACTCACTAATGATTAGAAAAACAAACTTTCTTAGGACATCCTTTTCCTAAAAATTTTCGTCTGAAATTCTACCCATCTATGGTCAGCTTTAGTTAATTCTGATCGGGCTATAGCCGAAAGACGGCTACAGTGCGGTCACCCAGTTTTGGGAGGGCATCTATTGACGTCCTGCCAGAACCACGCCCTCCTGCGCGCCCTTGGTGCGCACTCTGACACCCATGTCTGTCGGACATAACTGATCACAGGTTGAGGTAAACGGCAAATCACAGCTGAGACAGGGAAAACATTCCTTCTCATTTTTTTTTTACAAGCATACAAAAAGCTGTGCATCTTCTGTCAAAATACAAAAGCTGGCCATACTCTGAACAATCTAATTTGTATGATCTGTACAATCTCCTTTAAAGTTAACAAAACAGTGTAGTATGAGGACAAAGCTAAATATAGGATTTGATTATCCAATCAGGCAAGCCCTTGCACTAAATAGTGGATCTAAAGGAGATTCTACTATAGGATTGCATAGTGTATGGTCAGCTTTAGTGTTAGGTGTGCATGATTTCATTGCATCTTCAGCAAGTGGTGTACTACGGGAGGAAATAAAATTTGTTTGACAGAGCTTAAATATTGAAAACATATATGCAGTTTGAAAGGAGCCTACAATATAAGGAAAATTGCATGTTATACCAGGTCATTTTCAATGAAAGCAAATTAACTGTGCTTTTTATTTTTATAAATCTGCAATTCAGCTTCCTGTCCCACGTTTCCATCTCCAACTTGGACAGTGAATCAACAAACTCTATCCAGTGAGCAGGAAGCTGACCTAGGAACCAATAATCTTACAGACTAGTAGGAGGGTGTGTATTAGCAAAAAGGCCAGCTAATATTACAAATATTTTAGCAGTCGTATATACAATATATGCGTGGAGTTTCACCTTTAGCTACCCCTCTGCTGGCATGCAGGAAAGAATATGAACAATGGTAGGAGAGTTGGTTACTCCAAGCAAACTTGTATCTTGCAAGACGCGCTATCTTTCTAGTATCAAGAAGCTCAAGCTAGGTTTGGATAGATTTACAAGTGAAGAAGAAAACCTGTTTACTGGTGAAGTACATCATCAACATGAACCCATGGAAACCTACCAGAAATCATCTTATCAAGATTATGTACAGCTGGTTGCTAATATAGTGCAGTACACACTGATGTTCAGTATTAACAAGACACTCTACTAAAGTCCAAACTATATTTTATTTTCTAAATTTCTACGCTCAATACCCTTGTTTTGCTATCTCCTGAACATGCTTTAAATCCCTTTCCCTCGCTGTGTATAGTTAGAATGCATATGAGTTATTGATCAATAGCTGCAAACTAAGAAAAAAAAATCTACTCGTGTATGAACACAATCATACCAAGGAATTTATAATCGGAAACAGATATATCCCTGATAGGTTTAAAAGGTAGTTTTCGAAGTGCTGAGAGATCCCGATTCAAACCCCATTGAGTGATGGTTGAGCGCACAGAGGCGACCACATAAAAGACTGCCTTAATCAGACACTGGTAGACTAGCTGTATTGGAACAAGATCACAAGCATTGAGATTTGACCCTTGATGGAACCCCGTGCCAAATTCTGATCAAAACCTAATTGCAAAAAAATCAGGATTGGTCACACAGTATTTTCTGGGATGAAACCTTTCCTTGCACCTAGCGCAGTAAGTCTGTCAAGTGCTATGGTAGACCTTGCAGAAAGTGTACTTCCCAGTTTTTAGCACTTTAGGAATCAGGGATTCAGAGAGGCCCCTGTCCCTCAAGATCTGGGCTTCAACTTCCATGAACCAGCAACTGTGAAGCTGAAATATAGACTGGTGCTTGGGACAGACGACTGACTATATAGAAGTCTGATCAGGTCAGAGCATCGCATCTGCCTACTTAACCAAGTAGATACACTGAGTCTGTGACTGAGAACCGAGAGGGACAGTTCTCAGGTGGTAACTCAGTGTACCCTACTTGGTTCAGTAAAGTTTTAATTCCTTGTCCTTTGTAGTGTTTCTTTTCTTGCGCTATCCAGTTTGTTGTAGAGACTGGAGGCCATGAGGCCCATATCTGAAATCCCCCATGGTTTACACAGGTCCTGGAACACTTCCAGCTGTACTGCCCCATTGTCCATGGTTGGGACGTAAAATTCTGTCCAAGACCGAATACTTTCTACCAATCTTGCCATGGCAATACTTCCGATTCTTCCCTGATGGTTGATTTTCACGAATGCCATGGCATTCTCTGACAGGATCTCTTATCAGATAACCCTCCAGTCAAAATCACTCAGCGCTTTAAAATGTTGATCTCCTCCCCACCCCGTCAGGCTGGCATTGCAAGGATGCAAAATTAAATGCACACATTACAAGCCAGCATAACCATAGGAACTTGAGTTGGATTTCCATTAGTGTTATCCTTGGTCAGGTGCTGTCCAGAAACTAAACCAATTTGTTCCACAATGAAAGAATGTTGAGTTGTAGGGGTCTGAATAAGAAATGGGCAAACTGAACTACCTGAAAGGAGCCTGAAGAGTCCAAGCCCGGGAGTAGAGAGTTTGAAGTCTGAAGAAAAACTCGGTCTTGAGCTATGTCTAGGTTAAACCCCAGATACTTCAATCAAAGTTAATATCTGAAGTTTCAAATCATTCCAAGGTCTGAACTGTCTGTGCCACATCATCGGCCAGAACTTGCGCCAACTGTTTCCTCAACAGGAGTTTGTGCAGATATCTCACAATGGGGAGCAGAACAAGGCAAGCACCAGGGCAAAAACCTTGGTGAACAAGTGAGATGCAGAAGACAGGATGAATGGCAAGTCCAAGAATTAGAAGTGCTAAGGACATACAGCAAAGCAAAGGAATCACTGACTTGCAGAAAAAAAAGTAGGCATGCAAGTACAAATCCTTGATGTCCACCGAGGATAAAAGGTCTCCATGATAAAGAGAGGCTGAGAATGTATTCCATGCGGTACCACTGGGGCCCAAACCAAGAGCTCCAGGCTCCTGCAGAAAAAAATGAAAAGAACTTTTAATATCAGGACGCTTAACTGTCCAGGAATCTAGAGATGTCTTTACCTGAGCCGATTTTTCAGCTATCAAGTGCTACTGCCGCCATATCCACTAAGGATATTGTGCCTTGTGGCTTCATAGCCGGTTACCTACTGCGCATGCGTGAATTGCGCTGTGCTCTGTGAATGGGCCGGCTGTGGGGGAAGGAGGAGGGGGGCCGAACTTCTGGCTGAGTTCACTGTGGTGAACTCAGCCTGGAGTGGGAGCAGTTACCTGTCAAAACCAGGTACCTGCTCCCTCCCCGCAACAGCTTCCAAATGTGGCAGCCCAGGGGGTAAGGAAGCAGAGAAGCAGAGTTTAAGGACCTTGAGATCCAAGAAGGGGAGTTCCCCTCTTTGAGTTTGGGGACAGCAAAAAGTTTGGAGTAAAATTCCTGAAACCTTTTCACCACAGGAATTGTAGCAATGATCAAGAAGACAAAATGCTGTGTGGAGATCTGCTAATCTATATAGTAATGGACGCAGGGTGGAAGGCATCAATCTGTCCAGGTATTGAAAGTTTGAAAAGTGATTGGTGCCCCTGCTAGAGAAGATGAGTCACAACACAAACAAAAGCTCATTCCTGTGCTCAGAGGGGAGTCCTCTCCAACCCGATAACCTTGGCTGATACAAATTGTATAGCTGTGGATAATGTGCCACCTTGCTGCCACTGATGAACTGGGGAAGTCCAAAAACACTGTAACAAAGATACGAGACAATGGCGCACTGGCCTAGCGCATTATCCTTAGGTTGATGTTTATTAAAAAGTTAAAAACATACCCCCAAGCGAGCTGTAAAACCAAGCATGTCATGCATTGCAGATTCCTTTGTGTCCATACTCTGAAGAATAGGTTTATACCTTGAAACGCTTTAGCCATTTTGTCCTTGTGGGACATGGCAGCTGCATACCACATATGGTTATGGACACAAAGGAATCTGCAATGCATGACATGCTTGGTTTTACAGCTCGCTTGTGAGTATGTTTTTAACTTTTTAATAAACATCAAACTAAGGATAATGCGCTAGTCCAGTGCGCCATTGTCTCTTTGTATCTTTGCTGGAGTAGATGAGTGTTCTCACCTCAGTGACATCCTTGATAAGGGTGTCAAATGCAGCTCAGAGGAGATGGTGTCGATTAAATGGCATGCGTAGCAAGCACTTTTTTCATGAAGTTCCACAGCCTTGAGGGAGTTGCATGCCTTCTCATGAACCTAAGTACATTCCCTAATGTTTGATAGACTAGCAACATGGCCATGGCAGGTTGCAATGCAGGGCCAACCAGAGAAAACAAGGTTGTAGAAAGAAGTTCCAAAGAAACCAGCAGTGCTTTATTAGGCAGGAAATTGCTGGATTTACAGTGTTAAAGCCCTACCTCTTATTTAAAGACTCCTCAGACACATATAGAGCTGATAT
This sequence comes from Glandirana rugosa, assembly GCA_018402905.1. Lineage (NCBI taxonomy): Eukaryota > Metazoa > Chordata > Amphibia > Anura > Ranidae > Glandirana > Glandirana rugosa. The sequence goes on from BLSH010110063.1 coordinate 140,878, forward strand.
ACGGAGGTGAAATAGTTTATCGAGAGTATCCATTAAGCATGCCTGGGACTAGGGGTTGCATTAAAAAGGTTTTAGTAGCCTTAGGACCTCAAAGAGATACTAGACAGATAGTAGCACTAGTAGAAGCTACAGGCTGTTTTTTTCATTTTTAAGTGAGTGTGCATTAAAGTGGTTCTAAAGACAAAAGATTTTTTTTTTTTTATCTTAACCTTCTGTGTGCAGCAGTACCCTCAGCCCTCCTAATACCTGAGCCCATCTCGATCCAGCGATGTTGCACAAGAGGCGCAGCTGTCTGGGACTCTCCCTCCCCATTGGCTGAGACAGCAGTGAGTGCCATTGGATCCCACTGCTGTCAAAGGCAGTGAACCAATGAGGAGAGGGGGTGAGGCCGGGCCGTGGCTCTGAATTTACATACAGAGCAGTAGATCGGGTGCCCCCATAGCAAGCTGCTTGCTGGGGGGGGGGACAGGAAGATCCTGGCTGCTCTGTGCAAAACCACTGCACAGAGCAGGTAAGTATAACAGGTTTGTTATTTTTAAACAAAAAAAACTGAGACTTTAGTATAACTTTAAGTCAATAAGGACCAAATGGTCTCTGTAAGACTGGGAGAGAAGGCAGTTGCCTGCAAATCCTCAGTGGCCACCCTACCAGCTACATGGTACTAACTGGTTGCAAGGATCGCCTACCGCCTGGCGTCTAGCAACTAGTGACATCACGCAGACTCAGTGAGGAGCGGGAATCGGAGTGGAGGAGGCCTAGTGCTAAACTCCACTGACCAACTCCAGTCCAGCGCCGCTGCATGCTTAGCCAACGGGAAGGATTTGATTGTATAGTTGGAGAGACCGGAGGCTCAGGAGCCTGATGGTCTGATCAGGCACCCGTCACTGTCACCTCTGGACTCTGTTGTTCCTCCGGCCGGGAGATGGATTGAAGGAGCTCCGCCTCCTCCAGACTTCTGCTTCTTCCTCTCCAGTCCTGAGATCATCTTCTGTGTGCAGAGATTGGCTGCCGACTTCTCCTTCCCACCTGACTGAGGGACCTGAGGTACTATATGGCTCATCACGGGGGGTCTGGACTGGGGGTCAGAGCACTGGCAGGCAGCTGGTTACAGAGTTCTCCAGTGAAGAAGCTCAGAAAGTGAGTCCCCCCCCCCACGGCCCCACCTAATCATATACCCCCCACCTGGTCATGTACTTCCCCCCACCTGGTCATAAACTCCCCCCCACCTGGTCATATACCCCCCACCTGGTTATATACTCCCCCCACCTGGTCATATACTCCCCCCCACCTGGTCATATACTCCCCCCCACCTGGTCATATACCCCCCCCACATGGTCATATATACCTGGCTCTATATCACCTAACCTGGCACGATATACCACCCTAACCTGGCTCTATATCACCCTAACCTGGCTCTATATTACCCTAAACCGGCACTACATATCACCCTAACCTGGCTCTATATACCACCCTAACCCCGTTGTATATCACCTAACCTGGCTCTATATACCCCCCCTAGCCTGGCATTATATAAAGCCCTAACCTGGCACTATATCGCCTAACCTGGCAGTATATACCACCCTAACCTGGCACTATATACCCCCCTAACCTGGCTCTATATCACCCTAACCTGGTATTATATACCACCCTAACCTGGCACTATATACCACCCTAACCTGGCTCTATCAGCCTAACCTGGCATTATATACCACCCTAACCTGGCACTATATACCCCCTAACCTGGCATTATATAGAGCCCTAACCTGGCACTATATCACCTAACCTGGCACTATATACCACCCTAACCTGGCACTATATCACCTAACCTGGCTCTATATCACCCTAACCTGGTATTATATACCACCCTAACGTGGCACTATATACCACCCTAACCTGGCTCTATATCACCCTAACCTGGTATTATATACCACCCTAACCTGGCACTATATACCCCCCTAACCTGGCATCATATAGAGCCCTAACCTGGCACTATATCGCCTAACCTGGCACTATATACCACCCTAACCTGACACTATATCGCCTAACCTGGCACTATATCACCTAACCTGACACTATATCACCTAACCTGGCACTATATCACCTAACCTGGGACTACACTATATACAACCCTAACCTGGCTCTATATTACCCGAACCTGACTCTACATCACCTAGACTGGCACTATATCACCCTAACCTGGCACTATATCACCTAACCTGCCAGTATACTACCCTGTCACTTGACGTCGACGTGCGGTGCGCTGCCAGCCCGTCTGGGGGGTGCCAGATATAGGATCCACCCTGGGTGCTAAATGCTCTAGGTACGCCACTGGCCGGTTTCAGTGACAGCCCATCAAAGTACTGTTAATTTTAGCACCGCTGTACTGCCCAGGGGAAGGCTGGGCCAGGGGACAGGGTGGAAATTCCCCCAGGCCTCCTACCTTATCTTCAAAACTGGCGCTGCCTGTCTGCTATTTTTTTTTCCCTGTGCAGGATAGAAGTCTGGCGCCGACTGGCTAGCTGGCCATGACCCATGGGCAGTGGATTCATAAGGGGGGAGGCGACCCAAGCTATAGCCCCGAGTGGGCACCCAAAAATCTCCGGGTCTCTGTAATACCAATGACCATTATTAGCCCCGAGACCAAAGGCCTGGAGTTGGTCGGGACTCTGGGCTATTGGCCGCCTGTTTTTGTGTGTGTTTGCAAAATTAAAGTGGGCCGGTCTGGATGAGGTCCAGGGCCAAATTTTTGTCCCAGTCCAGCCCTGACAGAGTCTCTGCAGCAGAAGGCTCAGAGGCCACTAAGATTGCAGGCTGATGTTAGTGGTTTGTGACCTGGAGGGATCTGGTATTTCTACCCATGTGTCTTGCATCTGACAAATGATGCTGCAAGTAAGGGACAACTTAGCTCAACTTACTAGGTAAAGCTTTGGTGCCCACAAAGTGGCTGCTGGAAGCAGAACAGGTTCAGATAATTGAAGGTGACCAAGTCAGTCTAGGAAAAGCAAGGACTAATCTATCAAAAAAAGATTCAACTTTTTATTAGTAGGGAAAAGGTGTCAATCTTCCTAGGACACCAGCAAAAATCTGAGAGTAGGTGGCAATAATAGACTGGTCACTGTTTTTTGTTTGCCAGTGTTCAAATGTTCTTGTGGGCAGCAGTATAAACCAACAGTCTCTGAATCCTGTGTCCCTCAATAAACAAATAAATTATTACTATAAATCAGATGATAGAATCTTAAAAAAATATTCCTGAAAAATAAACCAATACCAACAGTTTCAGCATGTGCTTACCATCTAACAGACAGTCAAAATGAAGGCACTGCAAGTACTCTCGCTCTCTCATAAAGCCATTAAGTGGTGTTGCCCAGCCTTCTGCCAAAACTTGCACCCATTGCATGTCCACCTGTACAAGAGAAAAACAGACTAATTAAGAGAAGCAAACAAGTAAGGTATTTAGTAATTCAACACTTTGGTACAGGTGCCTATTTAAAAAAAAACGTTTTAGGAGGTAACCCAGAATAATGATCCTATGACCCTAAAATGAACACTCTCATTCTGACGTGCGCAGCAAAATGCAACGTGTAGCACAATCAATGTTTTCGGCAGATTTTGTAAAACCTCAGGTAAATGAAAATGCTAATGTTATCACGACCAGATGTTTTTCTTTTAGATATGGCTCAACAAGGCACTGAAAAAGGAAATTATGATATACCACATGTAGTCACCAAGAGCAATCAGTTAGAGAGTGCATCTTTATCTAAATGCAGTAAAAATTTAATTTGACAGGCTGCTGCAGGTTAAAGAGCATGTAAATCCAACATTTCATATCCTGATATAATATGTGCCTGCTGTACCTTGCACTTGTATGAAAAAGTATCCTGTTCTCTGTGTATTGCATCCTTTGTGTGAAAACCCTGGTGTTCCCGCCAGTCCTTCTACTTTCCTATTTAAAACTGACCACACTAAGCAGGAGAACACACTGTGGCCAGTTTTCTAGCTGTGCTGGCAACTCAGCCTGCTCTCCTCCAATGATCAAACGTGTCCTGACATGCCCCTTCTGCATAGCCCTTTACTGGGAAGATAAGTGTTCTGCTGTTTCTCCTTCCCAGCTTTCTGTTCTCAGCCGCATAAGGAGCTTAAAGAATATGTGACCAGTTATGAAAAAGAGGGGAAAAAAAGGTATTCATATTGTTTTTTATATCTACACACAAATGCTTTGACTTTTATTTCTATTTTAAACCAAGTTGTTTTACAAGGTGAGGGCTTACGTACACTTTAATAAATTTGGACATCCTCAATGCCACATAAAAGGATTTCCACTTTATAAGTTATTGATTTCTACTGAGGGTTTACAAAAATGAAACAATTTAAATAAAACTTTGTACAGACTTGTCACTATACATCAAAACAGGTCTTTACCTGTTAAATCATAACACTTTTGATGAGACACATGTGCAGCACATGAGCATTCTCAGCTGAAAGATGAAACCATCTGCATGAATGAGGTATTATATTGAGCAAGAAAAGAAGTAGTAAATATAAAAAAGTGCGGAAAGGGAGCAAGAGCAAAAGAGAAAGAGAGAGTGAGAAAGAGAGAGAGAGAGAGGGATAGACAGAAAGAAAGAGAGAAGAGAAGGAAGAAAGGGAGAGAAGAAAGAGAGAGGGGGAGAAAGAGAGAGACAGAAAGAAAGAGAAAGAGAGAGACAGAAAGAAAGAGAGAGAAAGAGAGAGACAGAAAGAAAGAGAGAGAAGAAGGGGAAAGAAAGAAAAAGAGAGAAGAAGGGGAAAGAAAGAAAAAGAGAGAAGGGGAAAGAAAGAAAGAGAGAGAAGAAGGGGAAAGAAAGAAAGAGAGAGAAGAAGGGGAAAGAAAGAAAGAGAGAGAAGAAGGGGAAAGAAAGAAAGAGAGAGAAGAAGGGGAAAGAAAGAAAGAGAGAGAAGAAGGGGAAAGAAAGAAAGAAAGAAAGAAAGAAAGAAAGAAAGAAAGAAAGAAAGAAAGAAAGAAAGAGAAGGAAGAAAGAAAAAAAAGAGAGGGAAGGAAGGAAGTAGAAAGAGACAGAGAAAGAAAGAAAGAGAGAGAGAGAAAAAAAAAAGGAGAGAAAGAAAGAGGGACAGAGAGAGAGATAAAAGAGAGTGTGAGAGAGAAAGAGAGAGAGGGATAGACAGAAAGAAAGAGAAGTAAAGAGAAGAAAGAAAGGGAGAGAAGAAAGAAAGGGAGAGAAGAAAGAAAGAAAGAGAAGAAAGAAAGAAAGAAAGGGAGAGAAGAAAGAAAGAAAGGGAGAGAAGAAAGAAAGAAAGGGAGAGAAGAAAGAAAGAAAGGGAGAGAAGAAAGAAAGAAAGAAAGAAAGAAAGAAAGAAAGAAAGAAAGAAAGAAAGAAAGGAAGAAAGAAAGAGAGAGGGAGAGAGAAGGAGAGAACGAGAGAGAGAGACAGAAAGAAAGAAAGAAAGCAAAAAAAGAAAGAAAGAAAGAGAGAAAGAAAGAAAGGGAGAGAAAGAGTGAGAGGGAGAAGAGAGAGAGAGAGAAAGAAAGAGTGAGTGAGAGAGATAGACAGAAAGAAAGCGAAGAAAGAAAGGGAGAGAAGAAAGAAAGAGAAGAAAGAAAGGGAGAGAAGAAAGAAAGGGAGAGAAAAAGAAAGAAAGAGAAGAGAGAAAGAGCGAGAGAGGGAGGGAGAAAGAGAGGGAGAGAGGGAGAGAGAGAGAGGGGGAGAGAGGGAGAGAAAAAGAGAGAGAGAGAAAGAGAGCGAGAGAGGGATAGACAGAAAGAAAGAGAGAAAGAAAGAGAAGAAAGAAAGGGAGAGAAGAAAGAAAGAAAGAAAGAAAGAAAGGGAGAGAAGAAAGAAAGAAAGAAAGAAAAAAAGAAAAAGAAAGAAAGAAAGAGAAGGAAGAAAGAAAAAAAGAGAGGGAAGGAAGGAAGTAGAAAGAGACAGAGGAAGAAAGAGAAAGAGAGAGAGAGAAAAAAAAAGAGAGAGAAAGAAAGAGGGACAGAGAGGGATAAAAGAGAGAGAAAGAGAAAAAAACGCCCTCTCAGGCGGTGCTAATCGCGCCTACACTGCCGCTTCAGGAGACAGCAGATCCCATAGGGAACCAGGTCTACTCCTTGCACTAGGCAATTAAAAACTGATGTGCTATGCAGAGCAGGGGGATTATATGCTAAGGTGAGGACAGCCCCCTGGGAGGGGCCAACCTATGCTTTTATTTTATTTTTGCCTAGCCTACTCTTAGTGATATGAGCATAACCCACGTGTCATAAGAAGGCTGCGTCTGTCAGTGAACGGAAGAGTAAGAAAGCTTTGTGCTCTTGGACTCACTATTTACTGTACTATGCTGTGCCATTTTACTGCCTCATGATCCCCACGGTGTGTCTCAGTATGTGCCCTGGGTTGTACCCCTGGACTTATCCTTGTTGACACACCCCATTTCCCTTGCAAGATCCTGCCGAATCCCCAGGTAGTACCACAGTTATCTAGCACCCCCTTTATGGGTTTAGGTACTGGAGCTAGTGGAGTGCCTAGACTTTTCGCAGCACACTGTAGCTTTACGCCTTGGGAGTGCATTGATTTTTAAGGAGATCAGGAGTTGTTAAAAGGAGCGAGCCACTACCTACACTCTAGCAGCCTATGAAGCTTCATTTACACTGCACAGAGAATCAACAGCGCTAGGTATTACCACTTTTACTGCATTTTATGCTGTAGGTTTTCTATTATTTCTACATCATGTGTAATATGCACACTTCTTTGAAACCCACCCTAAGCAACATAAGTAAATTTCAGTGATCCCTGTGATTTTTTTTCTCTTCCTCTATTATCCCAGCAAAACACACAGAAGATGGAACAAAACCTGGACAGACTGCCTCCATTTGCATACCCAGTGTAATAAACTAGCATTTCATACAATAACAAATGTTACAAGCAAATCTGAGGCCAATGCTATGTAATTCTGGACATTGTTCTGTGTGCCTGTGTTCAGTCTTTTTATTTGGGTCTTAATCTCTTCAAATGCAGCAGGCTGCAGTTTTCTGGCATTGGTGCTGGTCTTATTAAACAACAACTAACGAGGACTAAAAAGCAGATGTCTTGAGATATTAGGGGGTTTTTTTTTACATACTTTTAGTAAATCCATAAGGTGCCAAAACTGCAATCAGTGATCATATAGTTTGATTATCAATCATTGTAACAGGAATCTAGATAGGTGAGTGCAGAAGCCAACAACACATGTGAAGGAATTAGAGGACTAGGAGAAACACTACAGCAAGGAGTTTTGCCTTTGGTTATGCTTTAAGCTTCTGAACTTCTGGTTAATGGAACACAGATGGTTACGGGGAAACTGTACATGAGCTGCAGCTTTGAATTATACTATCTGCACAGGACAGTTTTAGCTCTCTCATTTGCATCATACTGAGTGAAAGAGTGGTGGACACTAGCACCTTTGTGATATTTGACAGCTGGGCTTATAATTGGCAGTGGTCATTGTTTGGTATGTTTTGATTTTTTGGTCAGGCAATGCATTGACATATTTGCAGCCACTGTGCTATATGCTGGGTGTTCAATGTGCCCCTGCACCTTTAAGGAGGGGTGGGGCCCCCTTCAGACCATCTGCCTTCACCTATCTTATTAGAATGCATGTGCTTCCACTGTGGAGTCTCTTTACAAGTCAGAGATAGGACTACAGATCAGGGTGCCTTGGCGGGGCCTGTAGCTTACACATGCGTTTGCAAATTTGTGCAACTAACCCCCTGTTTTTAAACGCATACTGTTAGACAGGTTAATTTGGTTAGCCGCAGCTGGCCGGTGAGTAGAGCTTGGCATTTGCCTTGGATTTATCCCTGGCCCTTGTTTTTTTCTGTTTGTTACCCTCCAATGCTCCTTGCTGCAAAGGCCAGTTATAGGTGTAGGCAGTGGTCATTGTTTGGTATGCTTATAATTGGCCACCTGCTGGTGAGTCTTTCCACATAGGGGGGAACCCCTTTTGTTTTCTCACAAGGTGTGGTGACGGTGGACGACACGGATAGAATCATCTCATTTATTGATACACTTTCTTGTATACATGGACTGCCATGTTTTATTAACCACTTCAATACCAGGCACTTAGGACACTTCCCGCCCAGACCAATTTTCAGCTTTCAGTGCTGTTGCGATTCGAATGAGAATTGCGCGGTCGTGCGACGCTGCACCCAAACAAACTTTTTGTCATTTTGTTCCCACAAATAGAGCTTTCTTTTGGTGGTATTTGATCACCCTTGCTGTTTTTATTTTTTGCGCTATAACAAAAAAAGACCGAAAATTTTGAAAAAAAAAAAAAAAAATTTTCTTTGTTTCTGTCACAAAATTTGTATAAAGTACATTTTCTCCTTCACTGACGGGCACTGACGTGGCTACACTGATGGGCACTGATGAGGCTACACTAGTTTATGGTGGTTTTCTTTCGAGATAAACACCCTTGTTTTACTGTTTTTCAAACAAACCCACGTCGCAGCGTGCTGGCGCGTTAAGAGTAAGCTTAGCGTTGTCGTGACTTTCGACTTTTAACCAGACCCGCCCTTCACAGGATTCACGGACCATAACTTCACCAATTATTTTGTACCGTCAGGTACATATGTTCTTTCACATAGTTATTTACTCTACTAAGATAGGCACAGCAGGTGGCAGTGGTGTGGAACACTCTTTT
>BLSH010110063.1:149768-160010 GCA_018402905.1 Glandirana rugosa
CCCTGTCAGAAGAGCAGCCGATCGGCTCTCCGCTGCTCAGGTCTGCAGACCTGAGCAGAGGAAAAGCCGATCAACGGCTCTTCCTATTTACACTGTGATCAGCCGTGATTGGTCACGGCTGATCACATGGTAAAAGGCTTCGGATCGAAGCCTTTTACCTCGGTCGGTAGTGCGGTGGGTCAGACTGACCCACGGCACCACCGATCGCCGCGATGCGCGCCCCCAGGGGCGCGCGATCGCGCATTATCCTGAGGACGTCAATAGACATCCAGTCAGGATAATGAACCCCCCGCCCGGACGTCATTTGTCAATGCGCCGGGCGGGAAGTGGTTAAGCAGCGTCGCTTTTTCACAAGACTTGTGTATTCACATCAGTTCTGTGTGGATTTTGACTATTCATTTAATTTATTAATAGTGGCTGCTGGTCTGTTTGTTCTTTAAGATTTATAATATTTTTTAAGAACATTTTATAACAGATGTCCAGTCTGTTATAGGTTGGTACTACTCTGTTTGGTGATATTCCAGATTTGAATGTGGTTCGGATCTATTATATAATAGGTGTATGATTTAATTTTTTTTATGTGTGTATGATCACCCAGGAGCGCTGATATCTGGCACTATAGTCCAAATTTCTAGACTGTAGTGTTTTGATTTATTCACCTTTTTAATGTTACAGTACATGTTGGAATTCATGGTTCCCTTAATGAACTATAACTCCCCATTGCTAGCAGCACTCATGCAGCCCCAGACCTTGACACTCCCACCATTATTCTTGACTGTAGGCAGGACACACTTGTCTTTGTACTCCTCACCTGGTTGCCGCGACACGCTTGACACCATTTGAACCAAATAAGTTTATCTTGGTCTCATCAGACCACAGGGCATGGTTCCAGTAATCCATGTCCTTAGTCTGCTTGTCTTCAGCAAACTGTTTGCGTGCTTTCTTGTGCATCCCCTTTAGAAGAGGCTTCCTTCTGGGACGGCAGCCATGCAGACCAATTTGATGCAGTGTGCAGCGTATGGTCTGAGCACTGGCAGGCTCACACCTTCAACCTTTGCAGCAATGTTGGCAGCACTCATACGTCTATTTCCCAAAGACAACCTCTGGATATGATGCTGAGCATGTGCACTCAACTTCTTTGGTCGACCATGGCGAGTTCTTTGCCATGAGGTGTCGGTATTGAACTTCCAGTGACCAGTATGAGAGAGTGAGAGCAATAACACCAAATTTACATTGTATCAAAGTGTCATTTCTTCAGTATTGCCACATGAAAAGATTTAATAAAATATTTACAAAAATGTGAGGGGTGTATTCACTTTTGTGAGATACTGTATATGGGGCGGCACTGTGAATGGAGGGCAGAGCTATATGGGGCTGCACTGTGAATGGAGGGCAGAGCTATATGGGGCTGCACTGTGAATGGAGGGCAGAGCTATATGGGGCTGCACTGTGAATGGAGGGCAGAGCTATATGGGGCTGCACTGTGAATGGTGGGCTGAGCTATATGGGGCTGCACTGTGAATGGAGGGCTGAGTGGGGCTGCACTGTGGTGAATGGGAGGGACAGAGCTGTGGGGGACTGAGTGGGCTCCACTGTCAATGCGGGGGAGGGGGGAACAGAGCTGTTGGGTCTGTAATGTGAATGGGGGGCCAGAGCTATGGCTACTTTGTGAATGGGAGGCACAGAGCTGAGGGGGCTGTAATGTGAAAGAGGGGAGCAGAGCTGGGGGAGGGGTAAAATGGGGGCAGAGGACACTACTGGGGGGGGAGGTGATGTGACAGGGGACAGAGGACACCACTGTCAAGGGAAAACTGTGACGTAAAGGGGTAATGAGGGAAGTAAAAACAACACTGTGATTTCAGAGGAGGGGGCTGTGATGTGAATAATCGGAGTCATCGCACAAGCAGGCATTCAGACCTTGGCTGGAGGACAATTTTACGGATCAGACCTCCGTGAATTTTAATTCAATACCCCTGTTCTACAGTCTTCAGTTTGTCTTGCATAAGGAAACGACAGCAAATCCTCACAATCTTCAGGTGCAGTGGATGATACAACAGGTTATATCTAAATTTCTGTCTGCAGTAAGTAGAAATGTTACAATGAATTACATGGGAAACGCAAGATATGACAACATAATCTCAGAAGTAAAAATGCTATAGAATGCAGTAGGGATGCACCAATACCATTTTTTTTTTTTTAAGCGAGTACAAGTACTTTTTTTTTTTTGTACTCACCGATACCAATTAGCAATACCTGTCTTGTTTACACTTCAGCTGTCAGCAGGGGAACCCCGCTGACAGCTGAACGAGTGATCGAACAAGAGAAGGGCAAGGCGGCCCTGCTCCTTAACCACTTTGGCTCTCACACCTGTTCAGCCCTGGACCAGAGCAATTTTTACATTTCTGCTATGGACCTGTTTACTTGGCAATAACTTTGTCATTACTTAAGATATTTTTCACAATCCTTAGACAATTAAATGTAACAAAACAAAAAAAAAAAAGCAGCGTTAGTTTAAAAATAAAATAGTGTAACTGCACAAAAAGGTGCACATTTTATTCTGTAGTTTGTCCTTTGTACTAAAATGATGATTCTGGCATTAAAAAGTTATTTACAAATGAAATATTTTTTTTTCAATTTGGCGCTTTTTTCAATGTGAAATGTGTAAATATATGTTAACCACTTCCCGACCGCCGTATGCAAAATGATGTCCGGGAAGTGGCTTAGTTATCATATGACGTCCTCAGGATAACAAGCCGCCGCGCGCCGGGGGGGCACGCATCGCGGCGATCGGTGGTGTGGGAGGTCAGTCTGACCCCCCCCCGCAATACCGATCTCGGTAAAGTGCTTCCATCCGAAGCACTTTACCATGTGATCAGCCGTGACCAATCATGGCTGGTCACAGTGTAACACAGGAAAGCCGTTTATCGGCTTTCCTGTACTCAGGTCTGCAAACCTGAGGAGTGGAGAGCCGATCGGCTGCTCTCCTGACAGGGAGGGTTTGTGCTGATGATTTATCAGCACAGCCCTCCCTCGGATCGCCACCCTAGACCACCAGGGAGCCTGCCCAGGGACCACCAGGGATGTGCCCACCCAGGACCACCAGGGAGCCGATCTGGACCACCAGGGAGACCCCCCTAGACCACCAGGTAACAGATATAGTGCCCAATGTGAATGGCACTCAGTGCCACCTTCAGATGCCACCCTAGACCACCAGGGAATGAACCCCTATCAGTATATATGCCCACCAGTGCCCCTATCAGTGCTTACCAGTGCCCCTATCAATGCATACCAGTGCCGCATATCAGTTCCCACCATTGCCACCTACCAGTGCCCATCTATCAGTGCCACCTATCAGTGCCCAGTGCCGCCTATGAGTGCCAATCAATGCTGTCTATGAGTGCCCATCAGTGCCGCTTAGCAGTGTCCGTCAGTGCTGCATATCAGTGCCCGTCAGTGCTGTATATCAGTGGCACCTATCAGTACCTGTCAGTGCTGCTTATCAGTGCCGCCTAACAGTGCTCATCATTGCTGCATATAAGTGCCTCATCATCAGTGCCACCTCATCAGTGCCGCCTCATCAGTGTCAATCAGTACTGCCACATCAGTGCCCGTCAGTGTAGCCTCATTAGTGCCCACCAGTGATGGAGAAAATTTACTTATTTACAAAGTTTTGTGACAAAAAAAGGGATTTTATTAAAACTTACCATAAAATCCTTTTCTCCGAGTTCACTGACAGACGCAGCTCTCCATTACGTGTGGGGTTTTATGCTGGTCTCACTAGGAGTTAACTAGGCAGGTCCCCGAGACAGAAAATCGTCTCGCAGCGGGAGCCGCCAAGGGGCGTCTGCCACCATTTGCACCACGTTGGCGTATCAAGTGTGCGGAGGTCAATCTGGAGCCACCAGGATTATTGGTATCCCCTCCGCCACTATCCTGCGTATTAATCGCGGAAGCAGTTTTATCGGAGGGAAAGCGTACAGAAGGCGGTAACAGCCCCAGGGGGCCACCAGAGCGTCCGCGGCCACTGCCAACGGATCCTTCGTTCTGGACACAAAGGTTTCCACCTTGTGATTGAACCGGGACGACATGAGATCCACGTCCGGCGTCCCCCATCTGCGGCAAATTTGATTGAACACCTCCGGGTGGAAAGACCACTCTCCCTGGTCCAGCGTCTGGCAACTGAAAAAGTCCGCCTGCCAGTTCTCCACACCTGGAATGTAAACGGCGGAGATTGCCGGAACGTGACGTTCCGCCCAACGCAGTACCATAGCTGCCTCCGCCGTAGCTGCTGGACTCCTTGTGCCGCCCTGATGGTTCACATACGCCACTGCTGTGGCATCGTCCGACTGAATTCAAATCAGACGACCCTGCAATCTCATCCAGAGAAAAAAGCATGATCTGATTGCTCTCAGCTCCAGTACATTGATGGGGAGGCGAGCCTCTTGTGCCGACCAACGGCCCTGGGCAGACAGCTGTCCCAGGACCCCGCCCCAGTCCAAAGGACTATCATCCGTGGTAATGATCATCCACTGAAGGGGCAGGAATGACTTCTCCTGAATCAACGCTGAGTCCCGGAACCATAGGTCAGAGACGCCCTGGTCTGGGAGCTCAGACGGATCAGAAGGTCCAAGGACCGAGGGGATCTGTCCCACCGAGCCAAAATTGCTCGTTGAAGGAGACGAGTGTGACTCTGGGCGTATGGTATCGCCTCGAAAGTCGAGACCATGAGCCCCAACCCCCCACGTAAGGAAGACCGTCGGTGCGACAGGAAAATATTTACTGCCGACTGCAGTGACCGCAACTTGGCTGGAGGAAGGAAAAACCTTTTGCCTGCTCTGAGTCCAGGAACAGGCCCAGATACTCCAGGCGACAGGATAGAGACACCGTCGACTTCTGCAGGTTGAGCAACCAGCCGAAGTCCTGCAGCGAGGTCATTGTGATCCTCACCTTCTCTTCCCGAGCCGAGGCGGATTCCGCTCGCAGGAGCAGGTCGTCCAGGTAGGCTACTACCTCAATGCCTCTCTGTCGCAGTAACGCCATACCGGAGCCACCAGTTTTGCGAAAAAACTCGAGGTCTGAGACTAGACCAAAAGGGAGTGCCACGAATTGAAAATGGAGGTCTCCCACTGCAAAGCGAAAGAACGCTGAAGCCGTGGACAAACATGTACATGGAGGTACACATCCCTGATGTCTAGAGACGCCAGAAATTCCCCCTGATGGAGGGCGGCTACAACCGAGTGGACAGATTCCATCCGGAATTTCCGCGCCCTAACATGCCGGTTCAGGGCCTTCAGGTCCAGTACTGGCCGGACCCCCTCCCCCTGTGGGAGTAAAAAACCTCGAAGCCTCTCGCTGGAGGCACTGGCACGATCACCCCTTGGTTCGAGTGCTTGTACAGCCCCAAAGAGGGCCTCCCGGCGTGCCTGCGGGAGCCCTAAGTCGAAGGAAAGAACCTGACTGGTGCCAGAGTGTTGAACTCAGAAACATCCCCCACCCGAAGCCCGGGCGGAGGCAACCCATCAGGCTAAGAAGGTTTGTCCTCCGCCTTGTTGATTTTGCGATGCCACTGCCGGCACCCAGCCCCTGCAGCGACCTTACCGGAGCGGGCCCCTTTACCCGCTACGCCCGGGGCGCGAAAAAACCTCTTCTGACCCGAAGTAGGGGGCCCCTGCCTACAGCGAAAACTCACGCCTCCAGGGCTCTGGGAGGAAGGCACTTACCTCCTGTGAAATCTTTAATGATCTCACCCAGCCGTGGACCGAATAGACGTCCACCCTGAAAGAGAAGGTCTGCGAGACCTTTTCTGGAAACATGGTCACCGGACCAAAAACGCAACCAGAGTACCCGTCTGAGGATACAGCAACACCGCTACCCTGGATCACATAGGCAGTAAATCAACGGCCGCATCACCAAGGTACTTGAGACCTCGGAGCAAAAAGTTAGCCCTCTGCGGCGTATCCAGCAGGCGGCCGCAGTCCAGAAGATTCTGGAGCTCGGTCATAAGCTCAGACAGATATTGCGCCGCCATGGCGAACGTCAGGGCTGGCCGCAGCGCAGAGCCTGTCACCAGAAAGAGTGACCTTAACAGCGCCTCTGTCTTTGGCAGTGGGGCCCTTGAATGCAGGAACCCCTTCCAGAGGACTGGTCGTTGTCTTATTAAAGCGATCATAGGCGGGACACCAAGGCGCTCCCATTTCTTTTCTTTTTTTTTTTTAACCACTTCCGGACCGCCGTACGTCGTTTGACGGCGGTACTTTGAAGTGAAATACCGTTGTTATGGTAGCAGATAGGTACCTTTTTTTACAGCCGGCGATTCTGCGTCAGATAAAAGTGGTCTTAGCGGCGGATTCGCCACGAGATCACATTTATCAGCGGCGGGAGAGGTGCCCCCCCTCCCGCCGCTTTCCGGTCATCTCCGCCGCTTACCGGACCCGCCAGCAGCGGCGGAGATGATCGCGTCCTTCCCCCCCAGTGTCCGTGAGCCGAGTGAGCGGCTGAAGCCGTTCACCCGGCTCCATAACATGGCTGGGCGGAAGCTACGTCACAAGTAGCTTCCGCCCAATGCTCTTAAAGGGGACATTTTTTTTTCCCCCTGCCATTTTTTTCAATTTTTTTTTTTTTTTAATGCATTTAAGTGTAAAAATGAGATCTGAGGTCTTTTTGACCCCAGATCTCATATTTTGGAGGTCCTGGCATGCTTTTTTCTATTACAAGGAATGTTTACATCTCTTGTAATAGGAAAAAAAAGTGATCAAAATTTTTTTTTAAAAAAAGAAAGTTGTAAAAATAAAAATTAAAAAGTAAAATACATAATTAAAAAAAAAAAAAAAAATTTAAAGCGCACCGTCCTTGCGAGCTCGCGTGCAGAAGCGAACGCATATGTAAGTCCCGCCCACATATGAAACCGGTGTGCAAACCACACATGTGAGGTATCGCCGCGATCGTTAGAGCGAGAGCAATAATTCTAGCCCTAGACCTCCTCTGTAACGCAAAAATGCTAACCTGTAGAATTTTTTAAACGTCGCCAATGGAGATTTTTATGTTGCAAAGTTTGTCGCCATTCCGCGAGCGGACGCAATTTTGAAGCATGACATGTTGGGTATCATTTTACTCGGCGTAACATTATCTTTCACAATTTGGAAAAAAATTGACCTAACTTTACTGTTGTTTTATTTTTTAACTCAAAAAACTGAATTTTTTTTAAAAAAAATCGTGCTTTTAAGACCGCTGCGCAAATACGGTGTGACATAAAGTTTTGCAATGGCCGCCATTTTATTCTCTAGGGTCTTAGAAAAAAAAAATATAATGTTTGGGGGTTCTAAGTAATTTTATAGCAAAAAAAAATGTTTTTAACTGATAACCTCCAAACTCCAAAAAGAGGCTCGGTCTTAAAGTGGTTAAAAAAGCTTTCCTCAAGGGATAGCGAGCAGCGAAACGTCAAGTCCCTTGGAGTGTGGGAGGAAACAGGAGCACCGGGAGGAACAGCACGCATGCACAGGGAGGACGTGCAAACCTCAGGCAGGTCATGCTTAGGATCTGAGCCAGCAAGCATTATGCTGCCAGGCACAAGTTCCACTGCGCTAAAAGGAATGCTGCAGACGCTGCCATTTACAACAAACAAGGCGATCAGGAAAAAGATCATATGGGTAAGCCTTGGGCGCCCTAGGGGGCCTGGAGGACTACACCACAAGCGCAGAAATCAGCGATTCGCCATCCTGGCTCAATCGCATCGCAGTGCGATACCAATTATAATCGCAGCTGCCGTTCCCTGATCCTCTTCTCCATCCGAGGGACCTTCCGGATCAAAAAATCCTCCCTTGAAAAGCAAGGAGGAGGGGGACGCTTCTTGGGGGGCCTGTTGGTGACATCCGCCCTGGGGAAAAAATCACTAAAGACCGCCACAGCTGGTCCAGAAAAGCCCCTTGCGCAGATTGCGCTCCTAGCATGTTCAGCTCCCTTAGGAACACATAGATGCATAGAAAAAGGTTAAAGGCACCCCCACACAGCCGCACACCACCACCCCACAGTGCACCAGGGGAACCAGGAGGACTGCACCCGCCTCCACCAGCACCCACAGGAGAGCCCAGCTATACTTGCTGTTTGCTGCCATAACCCTGAGGATCGTCAAAGAGCCGCGCCATCAGGAGCACACACCATTCCAAAGTGAAAGTAAAATGCTTTAGACAGGTTTTTTGCATGAGCAGGGATTCCAATATGGCCACCGTTGAACACTAGAGGCCGAAAAACACCTGCAGGGAACGTGCAGTACTGCAAATGGCCACTCTGAGCGCTAGAGGGAAAGCCCCTTAGGTCCAATATGTCTGCGGCTACGGCAAAATGGCGGCCGATCGCCGCATGGCGGCGAAAAATGACCGAACGGCGCTAGACGATTGGGTGCGGTGCGGGGGGAAAGGGGGGTGTGCAGGGGGTGAACAGGGCTCCACGTGCCCCTACCGGCGGCTACCCAGCAAAATTTTTTTTTTTTTGGGTCGTCGGTCCCCCTTTCCGCCCCTAAAAAGGGGGGGGGGGGAAGGAAGGAGCTCTCACTCACCACTCCGGACGACGCCATGGGTAGCCACCCAGTCGCAGACCTTCCGCCCCTGCTTGGGCGGTATGCTGCAGGCCAGAAGTCGCCCTTCCCGAATCGCATCCGGGGCTGGGCGTAAGGGGGGATCACCCCAGGCCGCCCGCATGGAACGGGCACGATGCGGCGGGTCCACATACGGCGGGACTGGCTCGCATCGGTCGGCCAGGTCGGGGAGAGTACAGAGCCCATGGACTCTCTATGCCTCGACCGGCTTCTTGATAGCAGATCAATTGCTTGATAGAAGACAAATAAAAATAAAAGTAAAAGAAAATTGAATAAAAAACGGTCACAAACAGGACCGCAATTCCCCTGAAGGGAAGCCAGGTCAACTCCTTGCAAACTAGGCATTTAGACTGAAGAGCTATGCTATGAGGAAGTTTAATGTGGGAAGAGAGGATGGCCCCCATGGGAGGGGCCAGCTGTTTCTTTTCCCTGCCTAGTTAACTCCTAGTGAGACCAGCATAAAACCCCACACGTAATGGAGAGCTGCGTCTGTCAGTGATAGATAGGAGAAATAGAGAATTTTTTCGGTCTTTTTTTATTTGTAGCGCAAAAAATAAAAACCGCAGGGGTGATCAAATACCACCAAAAGAAAGCTCTATTTGTGGGAACAAAATGATAAAAAATCTGTTTGGGTACAGCGTCGCACGACCGCGCAATTGTCATTCAAAGCGCAACAGCACTGAAAACTGAAAATTGGTCTGGTAATAAAGTGTTCTAAGTGCATAGTATTGAAGTGGTTAAAGGTGTTAAAATATTAACGAACAAAGCAAACAAAAAAAGTTTTATTTATTAATCATGCTGTAAAGTGCTGCACAAACTGTTGGCGCTATAGAAATCCTGTTTAATAATAATAATAATAATAATAATGAGATGGGCTATTTTTAGGGATGCACCGAAATTTCGGCGGCCGAAACATTTCGGCCGAAAATGGCATTTTCGGCAAGTTGCCGAAAGAAAAAAAATGCCGATAATGAAGCCGAAAAAGGGGCGGGGTCACCCCACCCCGCTGGGTGCCGCACTTCATCCTAGCAGAGTCCTCCCCTCCCTCCTCACGATCTCACTCTGTGTCACGGAGCTGCATTAAATCACTGGGCAGCTCTGTAACAATGTCCCGCCTCCTAGGCAGCCTCTTGTATTGGACGGCACAATGATCCAATGTCAGGAATCATTGTGCCGTGTGTCAGAGGAGGCTGTCCAGGAAGGACATTGTTACAGAGCTGCCCAGTGATTTAATGCAGCTCCGTGACACAGAGTGAGATCGTGCTAGTAGGCACAGACATCCAGGGCTCTTCCTGGACACCACAGACACTGGGAGGGAGGGGGCAGGGGGAGCACCTGATAAAACATCCCCTGCTGAAATTAGATGCCGGTCACCCGAAAATCCATCCGCTTGCTCCCCTCCTCCCCCTCACTCTGTCCTCTGCTATCTGTATGTGCAGGTGACTCCGTCCACATCACCTCCAGCATGTCTGCAGTCTGCCCTTAGCAACTCCACACATCCCCTCTGCCACCCCTCCCTGCTGGTCTGTGAAAAAATGAAAGCAGCCAAGCCAAAAGCCACACTCGTCTAATGCTCAGCATTCCAAGTGACTGAACACTTTCACTGACACCCCATATTTTTCTCTCCCTCTCTCTCTCCCCCCTCTCTTTCT
>BLSH010110063.1:160107-176032 GCA_018402905.1 Glandirana rugosa
CCCCTCTCTCTCCCCTTCTCTCTCCACCTCTCTCTCCCCTTCTCTCTCCACCTCTCTCTCCCCTTCTCTCTCCCCCTCTTTCTCTCCACCTCTTTCTCTCCACCTCTCAGCTGCATTGATCTCTTGTATCATGTCTGCAGTCTCTGACCATCTCCTGTGCTATGTGTGCAGTCTCTGACCGCCTCCTGTATCATGTCTGCTAGAGGTGCACCAAGTGGAAAATTTGCCAATACTATTAGCAATGAGTTTAAGTTTAAGTAAGAGACTGCAAACATGGTCACATACTGCATTTTTTATAGCTTTTTTTGCACTAAAAGTGCCAATAATGGCCAACAATAAATTCATATTAATTTAAAATTTATATTAATTAAAAGTGGAATATAATACAACTATATATAAAAGATATAAATATTTTTAAAAAACTGTCATTTTCGGTATCGGTTTCGGTTTTCGGCCTAGTGCATCCTTCATTTTCGGTATCGGTTTCGGCACCAAAATTTCCATTCGGTGCATCACTAGCTATTTTCACACTGAAGTGCTTTACAGGTGCTATTTAGCTAAAAATAGCGTCTGTAAAGCGCCTCAAAAATTACTCCCCATCCACCCCAATGTGAAAAGCCTGAGTGATTTCAGACTGGGGCAGTACGCTTGAAGGACGTTACAAAAAGTCCTGCAAGCCGCATCTTTGGGGTGGAGCGGTGATATACTGCTCCTCCACCGCTCCTGCCCACTGAAAACAATGGGCATCGCTTCCGAAGCGGCTGCACACCGCCTCGGTAGCGTGGCTGTACTTTTGACCCAGTTTTAACCCCTTGTGGGGGGTTTAAAGCCCCGCGCACCCGCCTGCATAGCGGCGCCATAGCGGGAAACCTGTCGGGGATTTACTGCTACCGCCGTCTGCCCCAGTGTGAAAGTAGCCTTAATTAGGGCTGATTAGAGTAAATGAAGGGTTCGTAAGGGGCTAAACCAGGGGTGACCAAACTACGGCCCTCCAGCTGTTGCAGAACTACAAGTCCCATGAGGCATTGTAAAACTATAACATTCACAGACATAACCAGGCATGATGGGAATTGTAGTTCCAGAACAACTGGAGGGCCATAGTTTGGGCTAAACAGAAGAACATTTATTAAAATTAAAAAAAAAAAAAAAACCTTTTTTCTTTACCTGACAGGTGGCTTTTATAACTGACTTCACCTGCAGATCAAAGTTTATCCCCTTGATCTGTAGATGAATAAACAGAAAGATACAAAATGAAACAATGTTTCTTTTTATCTTTCGGTTTTAGCGGCTGAGAAATAATGTTGTTGGCAGCTCCAATTGGCAGGACGTTTTTTTTGTCTACGGATCCCTGCTGACAGCTGAATGAGTCATCGGTGCGTCACTCCTTAACAACCCCTAACTGCAGGCTTTTTTTTTTTTTTTTCTTTTGCCAGCTTTTGTTAGTTTAGATTTCAGCTGTCAGTGGGAGAATCCCGCTGAGAGCTGAAAGAACTGAGCCTGAAGGTATCAGTTTCAGGTATCGGAGCATTTGCACCAGTAACGATACTCGTGCAAAATGCTTTGTATCACCACTGATACCGATATTGTTGCAACCCTAGAATACAGTTTACCAGTCCTTAGATATGGTGGCTGCATTCATTTCCTTTTCCAGGATTTTTCCTTTAGTTTTACTTGGTGATATTGCCAGTATCATGCTTCCTGTCCTGGCTATCACCCCGGCTGCTCTCCTAATTTGGACTACAAACACCACATTCTCTCCTCAGCTCCATTACATAGAGAGAATATGTTTTGAAGTTCACAGAGGATTGCTAGGAAAGCAGATTACATTGTTTCAGTTGAGTACACAGGAGGTTACACAGGACACTGGATTTGTGACAGGATCACGTGTATTATTTTTCTGTGTTTGCAGTAAATGTACCTAGCCTTAAAAAAAAAAATAAACAAATGCAACCACCCCATCCAAGAACTCGCATGCTGCATTATTACATTTTTTGTCTTAATCTTAGATATACTTTAAATAACTATATAGAGATATGGCAAGCTTTGTGGGCACAGATAATACCTCGATCAGACAACAATGTTATAATGTGATTTTTTAAATTCATACATAAATGTAAAATTTGATATTTGAAGGCGTAGCACTCATAAATACCCCCATTTCATACCCACCATATATAAAATACATATGCAAAGTGGCCCAAATGACAAATCTTGACCTTAGCCTCTCATCCATTAGTTAAGGCCTTTTGCAGGGTGATGCACACATTTTTCCCAGTGTGTTCCCCATGGGACTTAACCCGGTTCTCTCGCCCCTTCATCTCAAAATACAGTATCAATTCATTGACAATGGGGAAGCAGAAAGATTACCAATGCATTTTTATGAACCAAAGGTCCATTTCCTTTAGGGATGGAGGTGTTTGCTAAACCTTCAAAAGTTATCGGCCATGATTGGACACTGACAAACAAAGAAAGCCTCAAGCAAACCCCATATAAAACTACTCCCACTCCCAACAAACCTCTACTTTGTAGCAAGCAATAGAGAGATCATAAAGAACAGAGGGGATGGAGCGTTGTGCGGTTCCCCCGAGATTTTATTGCACAGCAAACAAATGCTAGTAGGCTCACATAACAAAAGGGTCAAGAAGGACTTGACAGAACTCAAACAGCAGCTTGTAGCACCTTTTATCTGAAACTGGCACCAAAGGATGTTTGAACATCCATATCTAAATGTTTGAATTGAAGACCATGTGGCAGGTTTGCAAATCTGACAAATAGATGTCTGATGCTGAATAATCCATTAAGCACTGACAGATCTGGTAGAGTGAGCCTTAAAGTGTTTCTAAAGCTTTGGTTAAGAAAAAAAAAAAAGTTAAAAACAACATGTCATACTTATCTGGTCTATGCAGTGGCTTTGCACAAAGCAGCACCAAACCACTTTTTCTCGGGTCTCCTGCCGGTGCTCCTGGCTCCTCCCCCTTGACCAGCGCCCCCAATAGCAAGCGGCTTACTAAGGGGTCACTGGTGCGTTCTTGCTCCCGAGCCCTACTCTATATGTCCATAAGACATTTAGCGCCATGGCTTGGCCCGCCCTCTACTCATTGGCTGCCTGGCTGTCACTGACAGTAGTGGGAGCCAATGGCACTCACTACTTCACATTGTAGCTAGCAAAATGTCATTTCTCCAGTGTTGTCACATGAAAAGATAGACTAAAATATTTACAAAAATGTGAGGGGTGTACTCGCTTTTGTGAGATACTGTAGGTAGGAGAAAGGGTGTGATACATGAGGCCAGTGGAAAGCAGGAAATCTAACTGTGGACAGCTGTCAGAACAGAGAGCTCATGACACAGTAACACACCTGACCAATGCAAATGGACGCCTATGCTTGTCCTGTAGATTTTCTAACTGGAACACCAAGATTTCCTTGGGTGGAAACAACAGAGTGAAACAAGCAGCTATTTCTTCAGAACAATGACAGGTATAAAAACGTACAAAAAGTCTGCCATAATCCTTGCAAACGTATTTAGTTTACCTAAAATTGACCATAACAATTACATTTTGTGAACACTATTACAAAGTTAAAGAGAACCAGTCCTAATAAAGTTTCACATAAAAATATGAATAGTCTTTCCTAAATCCTTATAAAAATGTAAGGCAATATTTATTTAGCGTTACGTATTTTGCCTGTGTCAGACAGTTCAGTCTCAGCCAGAGGATAATAGCTTACCTGAAGTCTGACAGTTTCTTCTATGATAGCTACCTGACCGCACACAGCAGCAATTGTTAGAATTTAAAGTTATTGTAAAGGCATCAGCCCCCCAAATACTTACCTAAGCCCCATCTAGATCCAGCGAGTGTTGCAGCAGTGTCTCGGCTGCCAGGACTCGCCATTAGCTCCCACTGCTGTCAAAGTCAGTCAGCCAATGAAAATAGAAAGGGGGTGGGGCTCCATGTCTGAATGGACACAGGGAGCTATGATTCGGCTCGGGTGCCCCCATAGCAAGTTGCTTGCTGTGGGGGCACTCAACAGGGGGAAGGGGTCAGGAGCACCAAAGAGGGACCTGAGAAGAGAAGGACCTGGGCTGCTCTGTGCAAAAGCACTGCAACAGGGCAAGTAAGTATAACATGTTTGTTATTTTTATCACTTTAAGCATGTGAATTCTCATCCCAAAGCTTAAAGTGTAGGTAAATGCTAACATATATGTCTTATTTTCTCTTTTTTATCCTGTTAAATATACAATTGAAAGCATTTTGTTTCATCTTCAACAACTGCAAAAAACAATAGCTGTTAATCTCGTCAAAAATATTTTTCAATGATAAATTCCTGTACTCTCTTCCTCTACAGACAGTTAATACTGCTCCCAGCTATCTCCATTAATTACAAAACCTTCCTCTGTGTTACAGAGAGGGGAAGGTGTTATACAGTCCTAACACACTCCCTTCCTAGGATGACAATGCTGTTCCTCCTAGATACAGTACAGTCGTTACCCTAGGACCGAAAATTAATTCAGCCACCACATGTAAGGAAAAGTGAGCTGTAATGCATTCAATTTTTGCTCTTTGGTATAGAACAATCACCACGTGTAGAGTAAGTTCAGTTAGATAAGGGGGCAAAGCTAAATCTTTCATTAGTAAGTATGCGCAATTATTATAAAAATATATTCAGATTCCTGCAAAAGAGCAATCAATGATTACCGGTTCCCATTAGGCTAAACATTGATAGCTATTTTAAATCCTTGCAATCCATGCAATAACATTTTGGATTTGTGGACGTTAACCACTTCCCGACCGCGTGCTGTGTTTTCATGGCGGCAGTCGGGTTGCTGTGCGCGAATCGCCGTAAATCGCAGTCGCGGCAGTCCTATTCGTTGCCGGACCGTTCAGTCAACATGAATAGACCAATGGATTTTGGTCTATTCATGTTGATCGTCCGGCGAATAGGATTTCTTCCCCTACCTGTGAAATGTAAACACAGGTAGGGAAAGTGATTTCATCTCCCTTCTCTGCTTTCTTTTCCGTTGCAGAGAGGAGAGAGAGACATCTAAAAACGTGAGTTGCACCAACAGCACACTAACACCAGTACACATAGGCACATTTAACCCTTTGATCGCCCCCCAGTTAACCCCTTCACTCCCTGTCACAGTGTCATATAGTGCAGCGATCTGATTTTTACCGATCGCTGTACTTGTGACCCTTGTGACACTAAATCAGTGTTAGGTTAGGTTACTAGTAGGCCTAGTTAGGTGTAAATACCCCCCTTGCACCCCCCCAATAAAGGTTTTAACCCCTTGACTGCCCCCTGTCACCTGTGATCACCGTATAAGTGTCACGGGTGACGCTAGCTAGCTAGATAGTTTTTTTCCCCATCTGATTACCCGTATATTATTTTATATACCTTTTATAGGTTTTAACCCCCGATCGCCCGGCGGTGAGCCCAGTTAGGTTTTAGCGTGCATTAGGGTCAGCGTAAATACCAGGCAGGGCCAGTTAGCGAGGTACTCTGACACGCACACACACATTAGGTAGGTGTTAGATATTATTGTAATATCTGATCAGACCAATATCTGTGATCTGATCAGATCTATATTAGCGTCCCCCTTAGATTTAGTGTTCTAAAAACCGCAGCGTTAGCGGGATTAGCCCAGATAACTGCTAGCACCTGCGTTTAGCCTCTCTGCCCAGCCCAGCCCACCCAAGTGCAGGATCAATAGATCGCTGACACTTACCACACACAGAACACATATCTGCAGCCTTCGCAGAGATCACGCCCGATCCCTGCGAATTCTGACAGTGAATTTGGTAGCGACTTGACACAGGCTCTGACAACCAAGTGCACTTTTTTTCCTGTGAGTCTCACTAGTGTACCTATAAATTTAGAGGCCATGTCTAATCCGAGGTACACTGGTGAAGAGGCCTACGTGATTGTGAGTATGACAGATGAGAGCGATGGGGAAGACTCACTGTCAGATTCAGACTCACCAATTGAGTTAATATTCGACAGCGGCTCCATGACAGATAGTTCTGACGATTGGGTGGTCCCTGCTAAGGTCAGGCGTACCAGATCCCGTTTAGCTGTCGCTGAGGTGTGTGAACCGCAGGGCTCTCGTATGGAGCAGAGACCCAGTACTAGCGCTGCTACTCCTTCTGGTGACCTGGCAAGCACCAGCGGCCTAGTACATCCTGGTCATACAACCAGCACTGCAGTAACACTTGGTGGCGTGGCGAGTCCCATAAGTGCAGTTCAAGCTGGTGTGGCTAGCATGAGTAATGCCCCGCAGCCACGAAGACGAAGAACACAGGCCCGCAGAGCCCATAGTGCCCTTTCTGACGCGCTTGCAAACCCTGATTGCCAACCCACCACTGATGCAGCGCCCGTACTTCCCCCATTCACTGCCCAACCCGAAATTCAGGTGAATACAGTTGATTTTAGGGCCATTGATTTTTTTTCTGCTGTATTTCACCGGAGATCTCTATATATCTATTGTGGACCAAAGCAATTTATACGCTGGTCAATACATCGCCGCTAATCCCCATTTGTCCCCTGCCAGAAATTGGAAACCAATTACGGTTTCCGAATTTAAGACCTTTTTGGGCCTCACCCTCAACATGGGCATACATTATCTACCTGAATTGCGGTTATATTGGTCCAGTGACTCAATTCACCACATGTATGTCTACTCTGCTTCCATGGCCAGGACACGATACGAGCAGATTCTGCGGTTCATGCACTTCAGTGACAATCGACTCGATCGTCCATATGGAGACCCTGAATTTGACCGGCTCTACAAAATTCGGTCCCTCATAAACCACTTCAACCAGACTTTCGCAGCACATTTTATTCCCAACCAAGTTGTGTGTGTGGATGAGTCCCTGATTAAATTTGCTGTCCGTCTTGTTTTCAAACAGTACGTCCCCAACAAGCGTGCCAGATACGGGGTCAAGTTGTATAAGCTCTGTGACAGGGCCACAGGCTATACATGTAGTTTTATGGTTCATGAGTAGATAGATAGCTGCATAGAGCCGGAAGGATGCCCAGACTACATGGGGAGTGCTGGCAAAATTGCGTGGAGCTTGGTGTCACCCTTATTCGGAAAGGGGTATCATTTGTACGTGCACAATTACTACACAAGCGCACCACTTTATAGTCACTAACTTGATCACCAAATTGGCGCATGTGGCACCGTGCGACCTAATCGCCAGGGCTTCCCCCAACGGCTGGTAGATTCCCAACTTAGTCGGGGGGAGAGAGCCTGCTTGAGATGTGGTAATTTGCTTGCGATGAAGTGGAGGGATACAAAGGATGTTTTCATTCTTTCCTCCATTCATGCAGACACGGCTGTCCAAATTAGAGGGGCGACTGGTGTTGTGGAGAAACCCCTCTCTGTCCACCAATATAACCTTAATATGGGAGGGGTGGACCTCAATGACCAGCTACTGGCGCCCTACTTAATTGCCCGTAAACCCAGACGCTGGTACAAAAAAGTGTCTATTTACTTCTTTCAATTGGCTTTGCTGAACGCTTTTGTGCTATACAAAGCGTCAGGACAGACTGGACCTCTCCTGCAATTCCAGGAAGAGATCATCAGAGCCCTTCTGTATCCAGATGGCTCTGCACCCCAAGTTCCCAATCCACATGCAGTGAGCCGGCTGCATGGACGGCATTATCCACATGCCATCCCTGGTACCCCTACCCAACGATACCCCCAAAAAACATGTTGTGTCTGCCGACGAAACGGATACAGGCGTGACACCGAATATTATTGCCCCACCTGTTTGGACAAGCCTGGTCTCTGCATCGGTCACTGTTTCGAGCGCTACCATTCATTGGTTGAGTATTAGCGTAGGGAACAGCACTACATAGAATTAGGACACACTTTCACAGGGTCTCCAAAGATGTCACCGCATTTTTGGAGACCCTAACCTTTACTGTTTATTGTTCATTGTTATAAAAAAAAAAAAGCGTAACAAAAAAAAAAAAGGGATTTTATTAAAACTTACCGTAAAATCATTTTCTCCGAGTTCACTGACAGACGCAGCTCATCATAACGTGTGGGGTTTATGCTCGTCCCACCAGGAGTTAACTAGGCAGGGAAAAGAAACAGCTGGCCCCTCCCATGGGGGCCGTCCTCTCTTCCTACATAAACCCCCTCATAGCATAGCTCTTCAGTTCGTACACAAGCCGTACCAGAACAGAGCACCGAGGGGCGGGAGCTGCGTCTCTCAGTGAACTCGGAGAAAAGGATTTTACGGTAAGTTTTAATAAAATCCCTTTTTCTCCTATCGTTCACTGACAGTCACAGCTCATCATAATGTGTGGGGACGTCCCCAAGTGTGTCAAAAAGAGGGGTGGGTAAACACTAACAACAGTTCCCAACTGAACCTCTAAGGAGGCGCCAAATCTTTGGATGCTGCTTTTGCGGCCAAAAGCAGCATCCAAAGATGCAAACACATCAACTTTATAAAACTTAGTGAAAGTGTGAACCGAGGCCCAAGTGGCCGCCTTGCACACCTGTGACACCGAGGCCTGGTGTTTGAAAGCCCAGGAAGTGCTAACAGCCCAGGTAGAATGAGCCGTGACTGGAAAAGGGGGAACCTTGCCCCGAACAGAATACGCATGGGTCACGTTTTTTCTGATCCAATGAGAAATCGTAGCCGACGAGGCCGCCAATCCCTTGCGCGGGCCCTCTGGCAGTACAAACAAAAAAGTAAAAGAAATTAAAATAAAAAATGGTCACAAACAGGACCGCAATTCCCCTGAAAGGAAGCCAGGTCAAACTAGGAATTGAAACTGAAGAGCTATGCTATGAGGGGGTTTATGTAGGAAGAGAAGACGGCCCCCATGGGAGGGGCCAGCTGTTTCTTTTCCCTGCCTAGTTAACTCCTAGAGGGACGAGCATAAACCCCACACGTTATGATGAGCTGCGTCTGTCAGTGAACGATAGGAGAAAAAAAGTTATAAAAACCAAAAAAATAAAAACCAAAAACAGTTGTACGTTTCTTGTTTTTCTATCTCCATTTTCTCTCTATTCTCTTTCTATTGCTCTCTCTATTGTTGTTTATGCATATCTGTAATATTTTGTTGCGCCTTATTATAGTGGGCTTTTTTTTTTTTGCAGGTATGCAATGTTTTTATGTAACATGTGATTATTTTTTTATTCTTAGCAGGAATATTATTTGTTTATGTGTTACTGTTTTTATTAATCTTTATTTAATTTTCAGGTACGCCAGCTGCAGAGCTGATTTATTTAGGGTGACAGCAATAGCATTTGCTCCCACCATATATAAAGCAGCGACTCCAGCGCTGTTGGCGGTGATTTCACCACCACAGTTAAAAAAAGAGCAAATATACCGGAGCATAGGGGCAGTGGGTGGAAATTGGGGCGGATTGCCCCTATGCTCTGGTATACTTTTTTTAAGTGGCTATGCCCACCATTAGAAGTGGGAGGATGAAGGGAGGTTTTCTAATGGTGGGCATACTCACCGATTGATTCTTTTTTTCATGAAAAAAAGAACATTACAATATATGCCCAACAAGGACCAGCAACATACTAGTATGTTGCTGGTCTTCTCAGGCTCTCCTGTCCCACCGGGGAAAGTGAGAATGCAGCTGGTGGTTCTGCCAGCTTACCATAAAGCTGATTGAAAACTAGAATGGCTCCAACCATCTCCATGGCCTAAGAAACCGGAGGCTACGAGCATTTTGTGACTTCAGTTTCGCCAGATATAAACAGCGCCATTGGGAAATTGGGGAAGCATCTTATCAAACCGATTTTGGTGTGGTCGGATGCTTTAAGGACTTGGGAAAGATCTAGAGTTTAGTAGACCCCAAAATGAAAAAAAAATTATATGCGACAATACCTATTTTTATCATAGGGGATATTTAAAATCCCTGTGATAAAAATAAAAATGATTAAAAAAAAGAAAAAGATGAAAGGGACAGTGTAAAAATAAAACAAAAAGCAAAATGAATAATAAAAAAAAATAAAAAAATGCAGCCCTGCCCCCCCGTGCACGCGCGCAAAGGTGGACGCAAGCGTCAGTTTCATGTCGTATGTAAACAACAATTTCACCATGCATGTGAGGTATCACCACGAATGTCAGATTGAGGGCAGTAATTCTAGCAGTAGACCTCCTCTGCAGATCTAAAGTGGTAACCTGTAAAGGCTTTTAAAAATGTATATAGTTTGTCGCCGCTTCGCGGGTGTGCGTCATTTTTAAAGCATGTCATGTTTGGTGTCTATGCACTCGGCATGAGATCAACTTTTATATTTCACCAAACATTTGGGCAAAATAGTATGTTTTTGTGCATTAACATTCAAAAAAGTGTTTTTTTCCCCAAAAATTGTGTTTGAAAAATCGCTGCGCAAATACTTTGTGAAAAAAAAATTCTAACACCCACTATTTAAATCTGTAGGGCCTCTGCTTTAAAAAAAATATATAATGTTTGGGGGTTCAAAGTCATTTTTTAGCAAAAAAAGGGATTTTTTCATGTAAATAAAAAGTGTCAGAAAAGACTTGGTGGTTCAAGTGGTTAGAAGAGTGGGTGATGTTGGGCATAAAATGCCAGGACAGTTCAAACCCCCCCCAAATGACACCATTTTGGAAAGTAGACACCCCAAGCTATTTTCTGAGAGGCATGTTGAGTCCATGGAATATATTATTTGTTTGTCATAAATGATTGAAAAGTGACTAAAAAAAAAAAAAATTACACAAAGTTGTCACTGAAAATATATATTGCTCACCCATGCCATGGGTATGTGTGGAATTACACCCCCATGACCGCGCAATTACCATTTGAAGCGGTGCAGTGCCAAATTGAAAAAAGTGCTCTGGTCCTAAAGTTGGAAAACCTTCCGATTGGTAAGTGGTTAAACACTACTTATATTTTGAACTTTTTCTATTGGGCCTCATGCACACTGGATGTTATTCAGCTGCTTCTATGCGTGTTTGGCGTGTCCCCGCCCCCACCACCACCACCTCTAAACACCCCTGCATGTTAGCCTGTGTGTCCATGCACAAATAGGAGTTTAGAGGCAGAAAAAAACACTGCCAGTACATCAGGAAGCGGCAGCATTTTGGCAGAAACAAAAGATTGACGCCTGTAAACGCACCTTAACACCAGGTGCGTTTAGTGCTTGAGCGTTAATGAATTTCAATGGCCAGACTAAATTATTATTCTGGTCAATAAAATGAATTAACCCCAAGTGCCTAAACGTATTACATGCTTTTTCTGCCAAAATGCTGCTGTCAAGAGAAAGGCTTTTAACAGAGTTGGCAAAACGTCCTGTGTGCATGAGGCCTTAATCATACCATATGTTCTATGTCCACCTTTGTTGTGGTCGTCCAAATTTCAATAAAAAGCAAGGCCATAGACGGGTTGGGCAGGACTCTGTCTTGACTAGCTCGGAGTACAGTTTGGTTCTAAAGGCCCAGCAACCTAGCCTTTTAAGGAAACCTGTGGTAAGAGAAATACGTATGCCACCATTGCGGAGTTCTTTCTCAGAGGGCTTGCTGCCTGGCCATCTCTAGCTCCAAATTTGTATGATCTAGAGCAGCCTTTTTCAACCTTTTTAATGCAGAGGAACCCTTGAAATAACTTTCCGGTCTCAGGAAACCCCTGCTAAAAGTACTATATTCCTGATCTAGAGCTTAAAGATCAAACAATGATGACTGAACTCCTTATTTACACACTTGTTACAAGACATCATAAAACAAATTACTGAAGCCCCTGAATAATGAACAGAGCCAGGCAACAAGCATTTACAGATGGGATACAAAGCAATGGCAGCCTATATATTCTCTCACTAAATGTTTCTTTAACAGCCAAATCATATGAAAAAAACTGTGTTTTAAATAATGGAAGTTCTTAATTGTACTGAGCCCTGATGTCCATACCCAAATGTCCTTTGTACAACATTGGAATAAACGTTCACCCATTTCAAGAAAAACAAAGAGAACATGTATAACCTTTTAAAAAAAATGGCAAGCATGTCTCAAGCGTTTTTTTTTTTTTTTTTTACCTTATTTATTTCCAATGTTGGCAACGATTCAGCATCAGTTTTTGCCAGTTGTAGTTTATTCTCTGGTACATACAACTCCTTAACTTCATAAGATGCGTCAACGGGCACAATATCCTATTTGTGTAGAAGAAATCAGAGAGGAATTAGTGTTCTCAGCTGTAAAACAGATGCATCTAACTTATCAAGAAAGGGAGGTGAAACAACATGCATTATCAAAGTTCATATTGTTTTTCTTGCCTCTAGAGCTTAATATTTCTTACATTTTCTTCAAGAATAATAATAAGTACAAGAGTTTTGTGGGTTTAGGTGAATATATTTTCTGGACAGAGCCCGTGGCTGGGATCATGGGAAGAACACAGATTCTTACAATGCCCGGCCAATGAACTCAAAGAGGACTCCAGGGGAAATTTATAATGCACTGGACTGAAAAACATTCTGGGTCCACTGTGTTTCGCATTCATGTTTCTGCACCATCCTGAATATGTTTAATATACAGAACATAAAACAATATAATAATAAGAGAAGCCACTCCGTCGCACTATGTTACTGGAAACACCAAAGTCTATGTAACAAGCAATGTTCTGGAAATTAAACAGAGACCATTACTTCAACATAAAATAAACAAACATCTTCAAATTCCTGAAAACTAAATATACTGAAAGCATATACTTTAAATGGTCTTTTTTTTTTCTCAGAAAAACAATCCTATGTGTTTTGTTTAAACCAGGGATGGACAATTTAGAGCTCAAATCAGACCTTTTTTTTGTTTAAGATAGTATAGGGAAAGGGTTAGAACCTCTGTCAGTTTTTTTTTTAATTGTGGTCTAGGTCTGGCTTGGAAGGATTTTTTTCCTCATCTACCCCTATGACAAAGTGTCACTTGGACGTGAATAATAAGAAATCTCTACAACGTGGAGGGACAGTGACAGCAACAAACCTTTGTCAAGTACTTGTTCTCTGTACCTACCTGTCTAGATCAGTGGTTCTCAATCCTGTCCTCAAGTACCCCCAACAGGCCATGTTTGCAGGTTTTCCTTTATCTTGCCCAGGTGCTTTAAATCAGAGTCAATGGCTTGGTATTTTGGACAGCTATTTTATCTAAGAGAAATTCACAAAACATGGCCTGTTGGGGGTACTTGAGGACAGGGTTGAGAAACACTGGTCTAGATGACACCAACTGACTTAATTTCTCACCCTGGAGACGCAGGAACAGAAATGGGGAACATATGTTTAATGGTGACATAATAAAAAATCTTACAGAAATTCTAACCCTTTCCCCACTTTATCCAAAACTAGAAAAAAAAATCAAATTTGGTATTTCTTTTAGACTGTTGTCCATTCACTGGTATGAACTTTAAATACATAAACAAAACACAAAACCTGTTATGTATCAGTGTTTAGCAGTTCTGTCTGGATCAATATAAATTGAACTGTAAATTCACTAAGCTAATTTATAAAAAAACGTTTCTCCCCTTTAAAGGCCCTTTAAAAGGGGGGGGAGTTTAAAAAAAGGCAGTCAAATTAGAAATTGAATTAGAAATGCTGTTTTCATTTTGGATAGAGTATGGGACTAACTCCCTGAATTTGCAAGTATTTCCTCTCACCTCCTATTTTGGCTACGGCACAGATGGCAAAAAAGGAACCAACAGGGGTTATAACCCTTCCATAATCTATACTTTAAACTACAATTTTACCACCACTGCAAGTTAAGAAGACACTGGCCATGTTGTTACACACAGAAGGCTGCAGTCGGAAGAATTTTTTAAAATTTTAATATCAATATGTTGCAATGTAATACATGTCCTATACCGGTATTTTCAGAAAAGACAGTACAAATGTTGCTAAAATGATGTCTGCTGTTGGTAGGAACATGGTGCCTGCTCCTACTGCTTGGCTTGAATTTACCCCATCTATTTAAATAAAAGAATTTAAAACAGACAGAGATACTCACAAGCAAGCACTTACCTATTTTCTGAATAGTATATACATATCCAGAGGATTGCTGCACTTAAAATTGTATTGAACCAAAATGTTCAAGCAAGAAATTACATGTTAAAGCATTCAATGATGTCCATTACGGGCTTACAAGATTACGCCCTTCGTCAGATCAGAACACATCTAAAGTTCCAAACACATCTATGCCAATTTAAACATTCCCAAACACCACATTAGGAACCAATCAAGTGGCTAATGACTAATTCGTACTATTCAATTCCTTCACTCATACAATTTTCTAACCACTCGTACAGAAATGGTTAACAGAACAGGCATCCCTCTCATCATTCTATCAGGAACCTTGGCTTGTCAGTCTGTTAAAGAAGATATATACATAGTATATTACCACCTTATCTTCAAAAAGAATTCATTATTGCTAATACACAGCACCCCATTCACAATGATTCAAACAAATAAATACAAATCCATATCCGTATTTAACCCATTAGGGGCAACTGTATTGAGAAAATTAATCCAATATACCCCTTTTTTTAAAAGTAATTCCTGGTCTCCTCCTCTCCTACTTTTATTAATCCCCATCCAGCCCCATATATTTCAACTGAGAAATCAAATGACCCTTATCCAAAAAGTGTCTAGCCAATGGCAACGAGCTATCCGATCCTTGACCTTTTGGGTCGTTTCTCCAATGTAAAGTAAATAGGGTTGCACCGATAACACTTTTTTGCCACTGAGTACCGATACTTTACCTTTGGTAGTCGCCGATACCAATTACCGATACCTATCGCATTGGAAGATTAGGTAGAGGGGTGGTTTGGGAGGTGGGGGGGTTGTGTTAGGGAGTTGGTTGAAGGCAGGGGTGGGAGTAGAGGGGTAAGTGAGGGCAAGGTAGTTGAGGGTGAGGTGAAATAGGGTGGGAGAGTTGGAATGGAAAAGGCTGTGATCGCTGGTGGGGAAGGGGAAGAGGATGAGAATGGGAGGGTCATTGGGAGACATGGGAGCAGAGGTGACAGCTGGTGGAGGGAAGGTTGAGGCAACAGACAGAAGTGACTGAAGGCATGGTACAGCAGACTGTCAGAGACTGCAAGCATGGTACAGGAGACAGCCAGAGACTGCAGGCATTGTACAGGAGATTGTCAGAGACTACAGGCATGGTACAGGAGACTGTCAGAGACTACAGGCATGGTACAGGAGACTGTCAGAGACTGC
Organism: Glandirana rugosa; assembly: GCA_018402905.1. NCBI lineage: Eukaryota > Metazoa > Chordata > Amphibia > Anura > Ranidae > Glandirana > Glandirana rugosa. The sequence continues at coordinate 175,288 of BLSH010110063.1, forward strand.
AGACATAATACAGGAGATGGTCAGAGACTGCAGACATACTACAGGAGATGGTCAAAGACTGCAGGCATGGTAGAGGAGACTGTCAGAGACTGCAGGCATGGTACAGGAGATGAGTCTCCAAAAGGGATGGGATCATGCCCTGCTTCACAGCACATGTAGGCATTCATGGTTTCCTCAATGAACTGTAGGTTCCCAGTGTTGGCAGCATTCATGCAGTCCCAGACCATGACACTCCCACCACCAAGCTTGACTGTAGGCAAGACACATTTGTCTTTGTACTTCTCACCTGGTTGCCGCCACACACACTTGACACCATCTGAAACAAATAAGTTTATCTTAGTCTCATCAGACCACAGGACATGGTTCCAGTAATCCATGTCCTTAGTCTGCTTGTCTTCAGCAAACTGGTCTACCACAGTTCACACACACCGCCGTTGGTCCACTCTTCATGTTTCTGTTTACACAGAACGGATGTCAGTTCGAACCACCACCCTCACAGTACCAGACCCTGACGTACTTACGACGGTTGTGACCCTTGGATGTCAAGTAACTCCTTTGGTACTTACGGATGTACACGACACTTCGTCCCGTACTAGGGTAGGGAAAACCTCTGAGTAGAGGACATGGTACGGACGTCAGAGACTGTCAGAGGAGATGGTACGGACGTCAGAAACTGGTAGAGGACATCATACAGACGTCAGAGACTGGTAGAGGACATAATACAGACGTCAGAGACTGTCAGAGG
>BLSH010110063.1:183712-206995 GCA_018402905.1 Glandirana rugosa
ATATATAATATATATATATATATATATATATATATATATATATATATATATATATATATATATATATATATACACACACACACACACATATATGCATACATACACGCATACACATATGCATACATACACGCGATAACAGGGTTTTATTTGAATTTGTATGAATTATCACTACTGCACTGTATTTAAGAATGAGATAACTTCATAACAGAATTCTGTCTAAAAGTAATATTATACATTAGATTAATAATATTCTACTTCTCCTTTAAGCAACTCCACCCTTTAAAACAATATCCTGCTTTCTGGAGGTCTCCTTTAAATTCACAGTTTTCTTATATGAACAAACTAAAAATCAATGCATATGTAACTAGTTAAAAAGCTCTGGAATCGGGCAGAGCTTGAAGACGCTCTATATAAAGCAACATTAATGTTTGGTCTAGTGGTGTTAGAAACATACAAAAAGGCATTTTTACATAAAAGACAGCTAACGAAACAAAATGCATTAGAACGTGATCTATTTTCATTACGAAAGTCAACTGCAGTATTAGTCTGGTTAAAAAAATACAACTGTCATTTTAGCAAACAATAAATATTAGACATTAAAGACTGGAAATTGTTGTCAAAGAAAAGCAAACACGCCCGGCACCAATGATGTATACTCCTGATGCAGCCAAAACTTCATCTTGTAATTGGAAACTGAAAATGATTAGTACAAGAGATGAGTTAAGAATTCCAGATACAACACTGCCCCGCCACCATACATCAAACACTCCCGAGTAGCACAAGCTCTTTTTAGAGTGTGCTTGCTGTTCCAAGATAAAGAGCAGGCTTGTTCTGTAGAGCATCTCTGAAAAGTACACTAATAGCCTTTAGCACAGGGGTGGACCACCTTCCACTTCCCAGCATTTAATGAACTACATCTCCAATAAAGCTCAAGTAGCACTCATCTACTTAACAGGATATTTCAAACCTTGTGTGACATCATAGATGTAAAATGCCACTACAAAAAGGTGACAGTCTTAGATTACTTAAACTCTACATCCTTACTGTATATTCAGTCTTTGCACTCACTGTGGGACTGCAAGGAACTATACAATATATAAAACTACTAAAGTAGCTACATATATTTTTCATTATGATCTAATATTTACCTACAAGACTGAGTTCTATTCTTCAAAAGTGACCAAACTGGACACTAAAACACAGGAAAATAGTTATAAGATATAGACAAGATGGTACAGTGTGCCCGAGGCCTTAGCCTGGATCTACCCGTCAGGACCTGACCTTTGTTGTAGAGGTTGTGGTCAGAGAGGCATATTCCTCCACATGTGGTTGGACTGTCCTATGATATCGCCTTTCTGGGCAGATGTCCGGTAAAGAATAGCACAGATTGTGGACATTGACCCCCCCCCCCATGCACTTCTTGCTCTACGTCCCCACCATCCCTCTTTCTCATTATAAACATAGTGTACTTGCTCACCTCCTCGATGCTGCCAAACATCTCATACCTTTACAATGGAAGAGCTCAATAGTTCCCAGTCGTTGGGGACGGGATCAGGAAGGTGACCATGATTATGGAGGCGGCGAAGTGCATTGCCACATGTAAAGGCACTCGAGATTGCTTCAACTCCATTTGAGACTCCTGGCGACATCACATGTCTGAGCCGCCCTCGGTCTCCTCCAGCTATGCTGGCCCTAGCAGACCCTACATTTCAACAACTTGTCCAGGCAGACTGACAGTCCTGTACCCCCCCCCCCTCCTTTTTTCACGTCCGTTCCTTTGGAGTTTAGGATGTGACTGATGTGTTCTAGATCTACAACAACATTGGCGTCCTTGTACTGGTTAATATGTAATATCTAGCATATGGACTCCTGACCAGCAACTGACTGAGTTATTGTTTGCACTATTTGCATTTGTGTCCATGTTAGCTGTTTCTTTGTTATCTGTGCTAGCTCATCAGGCTGCTCCATCCGTACTTTTTCAAGATGTCGCTGGCTTACATCTTTTCTGGCCAATAGATGGCCGTGTAGCAAGCTAAACTGGACGCTGTCTTGGAAATGGTTTCAACTGTAAACATCGGAATGTGCTTTTATTGATGCTGCCGTGTTTCCTTATCCTACTTCTTTGTAAGTATTAAAACTTAAAATAAATATTACAAACAAAAAGTGACCAGACTGTTTGGTATACAGATATTGGAGGCAACACCTCCAATATCTGAAGGATTCCTTCCAGCCTACATGTGTGGAATCTCTAGGTGACCACAGCTTGTGATCTAGCAGGCTCTTCATACAATGGGTGTACTCTAACATGCTTATATAAATAAATTTACATTTCATCCATGTCAGAGGTTTGGTGGACATGAGACCTCTACATCTTCTGAAATGCTAATTAAAATTATTCAAGCAGTATAACTCCTCCAAAAAAAAATGTTTTATAGAGCAGGTTACCTATTCTTAGCGGCTGTGTTAGTTTTCCCTTAGGTTTTTTATTGGCTTTTTATCTGGTGATCTGGCCAGTTATTTTTCAGCTACCTTTAACTACTTGCCTATTGAGCACTTTTACCCCCGTCCTGCCCAGGTCAGTTTTCAGCTTTCAGCGCCGTCACACTTTGAATGACAATTGCACGATCATGCAACAGTGTACTCAAACAAAATTTGTATAATTTTTTTGAAACCGATAGAGCTTTAATTTAATCACCACTGGATTTTTTATTTTTTGCTAAAAAAAAAAAAAAAAAAAAAATTAAAAAAAGAGCAAAAATTTTGAAAAGAAAAAAAAAGTTTTTCTTAGTTTCTGTTATAAAATTTTGCAAATAAGTAATTTTTCTCCTTCACTGTTGTTCACTAATGGTCACCGATAGGCTGCTCAATGGGCACTGATGAGACAGCACTGAAGGGCACTGATAGGCCGCACTGATATGCAGCACTGATGAGCACTGAAAGAGCTTCGTCACCAGGGGGTGCATGTGTGGTTTTTCAAGATGGCGGACGCAATGTGAGTGAGCTCCGGTACCGTTCCGCTCTCCATGACCCCTGCACTGCAACACAAGCCTTGTTCAGCTCCAGGGGTGAGTGTCAGCGGACCCTGATTCTTCTGGGCATCACATGGTGAAAATCGGCTATCAAAAGCCGTATGCCCGGCCCCACGCCAATCCGCAGCCTGCTACCATCATGGAGCGATTCCTAACTAGGCCTGCATCCCCGGTCTCGATTTCTCAGGAAGACCCAGTTGAGCATATCCACTTCTTTATGGACAAGTCCTTTTCTCAAACGACCCCCCCCCACACCTGTACTGCAGACCTCCACCTCCCATTGATACTAACCCCTGAGATGCTGGATGAAAAGCTTCAGACATTACTTCTCTAGCTAACCCGCAATATATCCCAGGAGGTTGAGAAGCTATCTCAGGAACTGAGGGGAGAGATAGACCAGACTGTTGGAAACAAGGTTTGATGATATGATTCAATATGTGCATGCTCTGGAGGAGGAAAATTTCTCTCTCAAACATTCAGTGTCACAATTGCAATTACATCAGGAAGACTTGGAAAATAGAGAAAGACGCCAAAACCTTTGCATTCGTGGGGTGTCAGGAAATGTGCATGATAATAAGATAAGTTCCTATCTCTTGGGTCTATTCAATCACCTGGCCCCGGATGTCGCTGACACAGACTGGCGTTTGGATAGGGCATACAGATCCCTGGCCCCTAAACCCCCTGCTGGAGCAAGGCCGAGTTCCAAATTCTTATGCAAATTCTATTTCAGTGTCACAAAGATTAAATATTTTGTTTTTCAGTTTAACTCATGGATGGCATTGTGTCTCAGGGCTCTATTGATCACTGAAAACAATCTCGGACACCTCTGATAATTAGATTGCCAGGTGAGCCCAATTAAAGGAAAAACTACTAAAGGAGGGTGTTCCACATTATTAAGCAGAGTACTATTTTCAAGCAATATTGGGAAGAAAAAGGATCTCTCTGCTGCCAAAAAGAGTGAAATAGTTCAATGCCTTGGACGAGGTATGAAAACATTAGATATTTCACGAAAACTTAATCGTGATCATCGCACTATTAAGAGATTTGTTGCTGATTCAGAGCACAGATGGGTTTGTGCAGATAAAGGCACATTGAGGAAGATTTCTGCCAGATCCATGCATCGGATCAAAAGAGCAGCTGCTAAAACACCATTACATAGCAGCAAACAGATATTTGAAGTTGCTGGTGCCTCTGGAGTCCCACAGACATCAAGGTGTAGAGTCCTCCAGAGTCTTGCAACTGTGCATAAACTTTCCATTCGGCCACCACTAACCAATGCTCACAAGCAGAAACGGCTGCATTGGGCAGAAAAATACATGAAGTCTAATTTTCAAACAGTCCTGTTCACTGATGAGTGCCGTGCAACTCTGGATGGAGTAGTGGATGGTTGGTGGACGGCCGCCCTGTTCCAACAAGGCTGCGACGTCAGCAAGGCAGTGGTGGAGTCATGTTTTGGGCTGGAATCATGGGAAGAGAGCTGGTGTAAAGATGACCTCTGCAAAGTATGTGGAGTTGCTGCCTGACCACTTCCTTCCCTGGTACAGAAGGAAGAACTATGCTTTCCATAATAAAATCATCTTCATGCATGACAATGTACCATCTCATGCTGCAAAGAATACCTCTGCATCAATGGCTGCTATGGGGATAAAAGCTCATGGTGTGGCCTCCATCCTCCCCTGACCTCAATCCTATTGAGAACCTTTGGAGCATCCTCAAGCAAAAGATCTATGAGGGTGGGAGGCAACTTACATCCAAACAGCAGCTCTGCGAGGCTATTCTGACATCTTGCAAACAAATTCAAGCAGAAACTGTCCAAAAACTCACAAGTTCAATGGGTGCAAGACATGTGAAGCTGCTATCAAAGAAGGGGTCCTATGTTAAAATGTAATGTGGCCTGTTAAAATGTTTAAAAAGTTAAAATGTTGTTCAAAGTTTGAATGAAATAGCTTTGGATTTCAGAAAATATGCTGCAAACACAACAAATGACAATTTTCAGTTCTTTACAACTTATAAAGTGTTTTGAAACTTACTGTGCGTAATAATTTGGAACAGTGCATTGTAAGTTTTTTTTATTTTGAAAAAAATACTGTTATTAGGAGGTTTGTTTGAATACAATTTGAATTGTACTTTTAATAGTTGATAACATGAGAATTATGCTGACTGTTGTTTACATCAATTATTTGGGTAAATGAGAAAAATATCATTGGCATAATAATTTGGAACAGGGTGTAGTTATTCATTTCCATTACTTTGAGAGCAAAGAAGCCCTCACCCTAGCAACTTACATTAAGTACAAGAGAGATAAAATCCAGATCTTCAATGATCTATCTCCTATCACCTTGGCGAAAAGGCGCAATTTGCGACCCATACACACATCAGCAGTCTCACAAAATTCTGAGTTCTGAAGTGTCATGAAGGATGGAACACAGCATGTGCTGTGAGATAGATCTACATAAAGGTGAAACTTTCCTCAAAGGCCTGGGTCTCCCTCCTCTCCCTGCAGAGGACTTACTTCCACCACCCTCTACTCCTAGGGCCCCTTATGCACCATCTAGGCTCTGGACCGCTGCCAAGGGAATGACAAAGAAGGCCTCCTCTACGCCTCAATGCTCTGCACCACAACTCTCCAGACGTAACAGATTCCCGACCTGATCTCCCTATGGTCGCCCTCCAGGATCCTAGAGCGGCTATGGCATTGTATTAATCCCTACATGGAACTGTTCCATCATTTCACCATTTCATCACTCCATCGGTTATGTTATTGTTCGCTTGTTTTTTACGAGATATAGCTTTCTACTCTGTGAAGTTCGATCATATCTAGTTTGCTCAGTGAGTGAGATGGAACTGTCTGTCTCGTCATTTTGTGGAGTCTCCATGTCTCCTCACATGCCCTACGGCAATGGCCCAGAGTTCCTGAGACACCGTTGTATCTCAGGACTACAATTGTCGTTTTTGTATTTTCTTCTTTTCTTTTTAAGGACAATACAACCTTTTGGTTGTTACGCTAATGACTACCCTATGAGACAATTTTTCTTGGTCTTTTTTCTCTCATTTTATTATCCTCTTAAAAATATTTTTATTTTTGCGCTTTACCTGTTATTTTAATTTTACTGTTTCCGCCCACACCAAGGGTTTTTTTTTTCCACTATACACTGCTTACATGTGCATTGTGCTTATGACTGGTTATGGCTTTAAAAATTTTATCTTACAATGTTAAGGGTTTGAGCTCTATTAAGAAGCAATGGCTAGCTTTAAGAGTTTAGGGCTTCTGGGGCGGATGTGATTTTGATCCAGGAGATGCACTTCCGCCCAGGAGGTTCCTTTAAATTCGCCTCTAGGTATTTCCCCCACTCCTATCTAGCATCCGACTCATCCGGCAAGGCCGAGTTAGAGATTTTGATTAAGTTCACCTGTTCCCTCCGGATCAAGTTCTCTCGCCTAGACACTCATGGTTGCTATGTGATTTTGGAATGTGAATTTATGTCCTCCACTCTTACTCTTATGAAGGTCTACGCCCCCAACTCAAATCAAATAAAATTTCAAAGTTTTATGAATATTCTAATAACCCCATAGAATACTGGTTTCTAAACTTAACCCACACCCTTTTCATTCCTACCCTGATTTTCTATTACAGCCTAATGGCAAGCCTACCCACTGTCCCCAGTCTATGTTCAGGGTATATGGAGATTTTTATAGTAAACTTTATAGTTGTTTACTGTACATTCACTTATGTAGGTTATCCACCTCTGATCTGCAAAAATTGAACACTTCTATTACAGTGCAGGAACTTTCTTCTACTATTAAGTTACTCCCTAATCATAAATTACCAGGCACCGATGGACTTCCCCATTCATACTTCAAAACCTATTTGCATATCCTAGCTCCTCATATGTTAACTCTTTTTAACTTCCTACTCACAGGTCAGACGCCCCATTCCTCTTTCACACATTCCTTTTTCAGCAATACCAAAACGGGGCAAAGATCCCGCCCTCCCAGATAATTATAGGACGATAGCTCTCTTGAATTTGGACTATAAGATTTTTACGTAAATCCTTGCCAATCGCCTGTCCCAAATGCTATCTAAATTGATTGAGAAGGATCAGGTGGGTTTTGTCCCGGCCAGGCGTGCAGGAGACAATACTAGGAGTACCATTGATCTTATAGAGATGTTAAACGGAGTACACCGCCCTGCATTAATCCTTCATTTGGATTCCCAGAAAGCATTTGATCGGATAAGTTGGCCTTATATGCTTGCTACCTTATCTTGTTTTGGATTTAGGGGCCCTTTTGTCTCTGCCTTGGAGGCCTCTCCGCCCAAGTTCGGATGTCTTGCTTTCTGTTGCAGACCCTCCTGATGTTCAAAGGCACTAGGTAAGGGTGTCCACTGTCCCCAATACATTTTATTCTATGTTTAGAACCTTTGGATGCTACCATACGTGCCATATGGACATCTGGGGGGGTCCCTATGACAGAGGGAATACAAACTCACCCTTTTTGCAGATGACATCCTGTTGACCCTAACACATCGTCACCTATCTCTCCCCTCCTTACACGGCCTATTGACCCAATTTAGCCTCCAATCTGAATATAAAATAAATACCTCTAAGACAGAAGCCTTACCTATTCATATTCCCCTGAAGTTCTTTCCACCTTATAAAAGTCATATCCATACCGCTTGTGGTTTCATTCCCTTAAGTATTTGGGTGTACAGATTACTACTGACTAATTGTCCCTATATTCTGCAAATTATGCGCCTTTATTCAAAGACATTAATGACATGTTAAAACATTGGAATTCATACCCTATTTCATGGTTGGGTAGGATTAATGTCCTGAAGATGTCCATCATTCCTAAATTGCTCTTTCTTTGAAACACTGCCAGTATCTGTGCCCATGTCCCAATTTAAGCTGCTTAGCCACTTCCCGCCCGGCCTATAGGAAAATGATGGCCGGACGGTGGTTCAGTTATCCTTATCGGATGTCCATTTTCTTTCAGGATAACCTGCGATCACACATCGCGGGCGATGGGTGGTGTGGTGTGTCAGTCTGACCCACCGCATTACCGATCTCATCGGAAGTGCTTTACCACATGATCAGCCGAGACCAATCACGGCTGATCACAGTGTAGACAGGAAGAGCCATTTATCAGCTTTTCCTCTACTCACGTCTACAGAGCCCACCAGTGCCACCTATAAGTGCCCATTAGTGCCGCCTATGAGTGTCCATCAGTGCCGCTTATCAGGGTCCGTCAGTGCTGCATATCAGTGCCAACTATCAGTGTCCGTCAGTGCTGCTTATCAGTGCCACCTATCAGTGCCCATCAGTGCTGCATATAAGTGCCTCATTATCAGTGCCACCTCAGTGCCAATCAGTACTGCTTCATCAGTGCCCGTCAGTGTAGCCTCATCAGTGCCCATCAGTGATGGAGAAAATGTACTTATTTACAAAGTTTTGTGACAGAAACAGAGAAAAACTTTTTTTTTCAACTTTTCGTTCTTTTTTTATTTGTAGCGCAAAAAAAAAAAAAAACCCAGAGGTGATCAAATACCACCAAAAGAAAGCTCTATTTGTGGGAACAAAATTATGAAAATTTTGTTTGGGTACAGTGTCGCATGACCGCACAGTTGTCATTCAAAATGCGACAGCGCTGAAAGCTAAAAATTGGTCTGGGCTGGAAGGGGGGTAAGTGCCTGGTATTGAAGTGGTTAAACGATGGTTTCTAACTTTCATATGGGGCAACAAAGCACATCAGGTGGCTAGCTCTGTGGTCTTCCCCCCTAAGCACTGTGGTGGCTTAGGTGCACCCGATGCTCTTAAATACTATTTCGCTTCCCTCCTTTGATCAGTCCTGTCCTGGACTTCCCTGGCGGTGCCGAGCAGATGGTCGGAAATTGAAATGGGATCACTATACCCCGCTCATCCCTGCTCTCTACTTTGGTCCTCCTCTCTATTTCAAGATTCCAAACTGCAGGGATTATGTCTGGCCTCAATGCTCTTTACTTTGAAGATTTGGTGTGCCTGCATCACTAGGTTCTCTTTCTCTTCGCCATGCCCTCCTTTGTCCAATATACTCTTCAATCCCATTATGGTTGTAGTGGTTGTAAAGTCCACCAACCCCCCCCCCCCCCCCGAAAAAAAACCCTGCAAAGCAAAGGCATAATGAGCCATACTAGCTCATCATGAAATACTTACCTTGGAACGAAACTGTTGCAGCTGTCTCGGCACATCGCTGTGACCGGCGACATGCTTCTTCTGGGTCTGCGGCTCCGTCCAATCACAGCGTGGGCTCCAGCGCTGATGTCGCTCACGTGCATGCACACGGGAGCCGTCATTTACGGCGCATCAACAGAAGAAACGACACCCTGGGCTAGCCCAGGTGCCGATTCTTCAGTGTGCATGTGCCGATTAAGTCGGCACATGCAGATACAGGGAATATCTCCTAAACCGTACAGGTCCCGGGACCTACAGGTAAGCCTTATTGTAGGCTTACCTGTAGTTTAAAGTGGTTGTCATGAGTTGACAACCACTTTAATGATCTCCAGACTAAATACCACATCCCCACACATACGTTTCATCTCTATCTCCAAATTAAACATTATCTCTTCACACTTTCACCTTCCCTTATATTATCTAAACCTTCCGCCTTTGAACGTATTTGTGTTCAAGGCCCCCACCAGTTGCATCTGATTTCCTCTATTTATAAATTACTTCACGATAACATCCCAATTACTGCAGATCATCATGCTTATATGAGTAAATGGTCTTCTATTATTCAATGCCCCATCACCCTCGCTTGCTGGAACAAAATATAGACCGATTTCTAAAATATCCCAATGTGTGCCGCAGAGAGAGACGGCTTATAAAATCCTTATGTTCTGGTACAGAAGCCCTGAAATATTGCATTGTCAAGATCGCTCTCTTTCTCCTTTACGTTGGCGTTGTGGTAAAGATAGAGCTATCCATCTACATATCTTTTGACAATGTGAGATTATTGTGCCTTATTGGTCTATGGTAATGTCTCTGATCCAATGAGTGCTAGATCACTCTTTATCGATGGATCCGCTACATTGTCTTTTGGGCCTCCCTTTTCCTGGTATTGGAAAATCTATTAATAAGCTTGCCTCTTTTATTTTGTTGGCGGCCAAAAGAACCATACCACTACATTGGTAATCCACTAACCCCCTCCCCAGGCCCAACTTTTGAAGGTGATTTTGGAAATACTTAGAATGGAATATATGACAACTGGAAAATGCTGTAACCCAGTTTGACAAGATATGGGAAAAAAAAAAAAAGAGCCTCGTCATCAGCTCTTTACTGGGATCGGTGATGCTCTGTGTCCCAAGGACAGAGTGCAGCACTGATCGCCATGCTGCATGCCCCTGAGAGTGGGACAACGTCATAGCAATTTTTTCTTCACAGGGCTAGATAGATTAAACTTAGAATGTGGCAGAGACTAGGTTGAGCATTAGGTTTTGACTAAACTTCCCCTTTCACACTGACAGAGGTGCTTACAATGGCCAGCTTTTATTTATGTAAAATCTTTATCCCAAAAGGAAAAAAAAATGTTTACTGTAACTGATTTAAGTGTTAGCCGTTTGGCTTTAATTTGTTAATCAAGTCCATCTAAATCTGCTAGTCGATCTAACACTACCCTCTCCCCAGACTGACAATGCTGCTATCCAAATGGTGTCTCCATTGCTCCTCCATCATCACCTGAGCCACTTCAGCTCTGGAAGGTTTTACCCATTTCCTGACCAGGCCATTTTTTGCGATACTGCACTGCGTTGCGTTAACTGATAATTGCGCGGTCGTGCGACACTGTACCCAAATAAAATTGATGTGGGAGCGTGGCCGGGCTATGGCTGAGTGAGGACATGCCTCACCTCAGCTCCGTCTCACCGCAACTATAATTAGCGTCCCAGAGGCAATTCTCTGCTCACATAGGCCATACCATCATGTCCCTATGCCGGACAACCTCCTCACAGCCACCGCCAATGGATCAGGGGCGGCAGGACTGGCTGGATGGGTACTTCCCGGAGACCCGACGGACCGGGCGGGGAGGCCCCAGGGTGGCGATGGAGCAGAAGGCCATGCTACAGCCACTAACGCCGCTCTGCAAGAAGGTCGCAGAGCAGCCAGTGACACCACTGTGTAAGCCGCAGGAATCCCAGATCCTGTTGCCGCAGCTGGTGACTTCGACCCCCCCTCCTCCCCAGGGTCTGTCTCATCCCAAGACTGCGGCCCTGACCTGGCAGAGCTGATAGGAGACAACGACCTTAAGCGCCACATTTGGTCCCTTCCCACCAAAGAGGACCTGGAGCGCTTCACAGCACACATAGAAAATACATTTACCCAGGACATTGCTCAATTGAAAGCAGATACCACTCACTTGGGGCGCAGGGTGGAGGAACTGGAGCAGAGAGTTGAGGACGCTTTCCCACACATCTTCATGTTACAGGACAAATATGCAGCACAGGAGCAGAAACTAGAGGCCCTAATTTCAGATGGATGACATTGAAAAACCGCAGTAGGAGGGCGAACAACCGCCTTCGTAGTCTACCAGAGGTCACAGCGCCTAAAGACATCATTCCCACCCTGACAGACATATTCAGGAAAATCTTGGATCTCCCTGCTACCACCCCTGTAGAAATTGATAGGGCCCTGAGGCCTACCTCTCAGGACTCAGAGAATCCAAGAGACATTATTTGCAAGCTTCATAAATATCAGCTATAAGCCATACTTTGATTTTGATGGAGCCAAGTTGCTTTTCTACCGGGACCTTTCAAGACGCACCCTAATGCAGGGCCCTGCGTCCCCTGCTAGATGCCATTCAGGAAGCAGGCCTTACATATAGCTGGGGCTTCCCCTTTAGCTTACAAGTAGGAAGGCCGGCAAGTCACATTACGCAATAAGGACGATCTGCCGCAACTCCTATCGGCTCTGGGGCTTGGAGATGTGGACTTCCCCGACTGGCGGAATTCCCTGGACTTACCGGCTATTTCTCTTCCCCAACCGTGGCTCCCGGCGAGGGGCAAACATTGCTCAAGAGGCCGTAAGCACCATAACTCTGGCACCTCATCTGGGCCATCTACTCCCAGGGACTGAGGGAAAGTTTATTTTTGATGCCTCAGAAGTAGGATATTTCTTTCTCAAAGAACGAACTGGCCCTAAGTAGGCTCTGCCTATGCAGGACATACCCCTCCTTTACTTTTTGGACAATGCTGGACCTATTTTATGTTCCACAAGTTGATAACTTATTTGTGAAATAATGACTGCACTGCTGATCTCATTTAGTACTCTAGGGTGTGGGATTAGCTTCATAAACAATTAGCACCCTTCGGGTTATTTATCTGTGTGTTAACGCTCTTCAGAAGCACTGAGCGAGCAGAGAATAGAACCCCCACCCCTTCCATGCAGGTTACTGTTCCCCCAGTAGGCGCTACTACCTATGGAGTAGACCCTAGATGAGCGAGCAAGCTGTGGCGCGGAGCCTGCTTCATTGTGGGGTTAGGCCTCGTGCTTAGCCTGCTGTTACTTTTAGTGGCGAGATGGCTAGGCACCACCTGAAATGCGGCAGGATGCTTACCAGAGCACTCCGGAAATCCCGGGCTCAGACGTACGTCCACAAGCTCCAGACGGGGTCAGGAATGACGGTCTCACATTCCTCAAAAATTGCCTCTCTGTTCCGCGACTACTACGCGGACTTATATTCACTGGGGTCAGACAGGTCATCAGAGGCCCAAGCTGTTAGAAAGACGGTAATCCTGGAATATCTGGCAGCTTCTGGCCTCCCACCACTGTCGGAGATGCAGCAGGGGGCTCTGCAGTCCCCTGTCACTTCCGCCGAGATAGAAGCGACAGTGAAGTCCCTGCCCAATGTGAAAAGCCCTGGACCCGATGGGTATACCAAGGCATATTACAAAACTTTCCTCCCCCTGCTAATAGGCCCCATGTGCAAATACTTCAACTCTATTGCTAGAGGAAGCCCTATCCCCTCGGAAGCACTGTTAGCACATATCACGGTCCTCCCTAAGGGTGGTAAGGATCCCACTTTGCCACAGAGCTATCGTCCCATTTCTTTGCTAAATGTGGACAAACATTTTAGCAAAAATCCTGGTAAACCGCATGAAGCACCTTATCCCCCACATTGTACACCCCAACCAAACAATCTTTATCGCGGGACGTGAGGCCCGTGATAACACCCTTAGAGCAATTCACCTCATACATGGGGTGCGCACCCACCTGGACTCAGGCCCTTATCTCGTCCTTTCTACGGAAGCAGAGGCCTTTGACCGGGTGGACTGGTCCTTCCTACAAGCAGTCTTAGAAACCCTAGGCTTAGGACCAAATATGCTATCCTGGATTATGGCCCTATATTCAACCCCTAGTGTCCAGGTAAAGGTGAACGCCCTCTTTTCTTCCAGATTTCGATTAGGAATGGCACGAGGCAAGGGCTTAAGGGTCGCCCTGCCGCAGTAATCCTAGGTCCACACATATGCGGGTGCATTTTCAGTGTTTTTTACCGCAATTTGCGTTTTGTCTTTTTTTGGGGGGGGGGGGGGATTTGTTGCTGGGCTGATTTAAAAATGCAAATCGCTTTAAAAACACATCAAAGAAAACAACACTTGTGTTTCTGGTGCAGCTCCATTGAAGTCTATTGCATGCAAAATGCAAACTGCATTGAGAAAAAAAGTCCTCGGCCCTTTCCAAAAGAAGCAACACCGCAAAATGCACATATGTGAACTACATCCATAGGAAACCTTTTTAATGGACTGTAGTGCATTTCTGCAAACTGCAAAACGCTGGAAAAAAAACGCATGGGTGTGAATCTAGACTTAATGTACGTGGAGCGGTCCTTAAGTGGTTAAAGTGGTAGTAAACTCTCCTTTTTTTATTTTTACCTACAAGTAAGCTTATAATAAAGCTTGCCTGTAGGTTAAATGAATATCTCCTTAATGTGCACCATTTAGGAGATATCCTAGTAAGCAACAGCCATTGATGTCACTGGCGAATGCTCTCTGAAGGAACAACATACCTGTGCTGTTCCTTCAAAGCTCCATGTTGTGGCCACAGCACGTGGACCCAGAAGGAAGACCGAGTGAAGATGGAAGCCTGTGTAGTGGTGACAGCTCGCTGCTGGAGGGCTTCGGTTCAAACTAAGTCTTTCATAGTAAGCAATGCATACTAGCACATTAAACCTTTACCTTGCAGGGAGATTTTATTATTATTTTTTTTAATCCTGAACATTTACTACCACTTTAAGACAAGAAGTGTGTTACTAGTTGGGTCACCAGGTGAAAATAAAGGGAAAAAAAGCTTATAAACAAAGAAATCTAGCCACCACCTTTAACCACCTCCCGCACGTTGTTTTGTCAAATGACGGGCGTGTGAGGAGAGCTGATCAGCTGCATTTCTTCACAGGGGAGATCTACACAGATAATCAGGACACTGATTATCAGTGCAGCCCCAACAATGCCCATCAGTGATGCCAATCAGTGCTGCCTTTCAGTGCACAGTGCCGCCAATCAGTGCCCATCAGTGCTGCATATCAATGCCACCTCATCAGTGCCCATCAGTGAAGGAGAAAAATTACTTATTTACAAAATTTTATAACAGAAAACCTTTTTTTTCCTTTTCAAAATTTTCTTTTTTTTTAAGCAAACAATAAAAAAAAACAGTGGTGATTAAATACCACCAAAAGAAAGCTCTATCTGTCTCAAAAAAGGACACAAAATGTGTTTGGGTACAGCATTGCACTACCACGCAATTGTCATTCAAAGTGCGACAGAGCTGAAAGCTGAAAACTGGCCTGGGTAGGTAGGGGGTAAAAGCACACAGTAGGCAAGTGGTATTAAACCCAAAAGCAAAAATGTAACATATTTGTCAACTTACTTTAACAGACAAATGGACGGTGCTATACAAGTATCCGTAATAAATAAAATAAATAAAATAATAATCAGTTTTATCTAAGCAGTCACTGAGCAAGGATGAGAACTGCACTTGTCAAACAAAGAGAAAGGGATTGACAAATCGATATTAGATTTATCTTCATATAAGCATGAACTGCACAGGTCATCTCAGTTTTCAAGTAAACAAGCCAATAATTATGCAAAATTTGCACTTGCAGACAATGTACACTATAGTTTTCATTGAAAGAGAAATAAGTTGCTGTACAAGAAAGCACTTTGCGATCCTTAAAATGTAGCACCAGGGTGACATCTCCTGGACAGTCAGAAATATGCACAAAACCTAGGAAAAGAGCATAAAAATGGCCTTGCATGTAACAACCGATTGCAACACTGAAATGTCATAGTATTTAAACAAACTAGTGGCTATTAGATCAGGGTAAAAGCTAGAACAAATGGACTAAAAACAAAATCCAGCAGGTATTGTATAGTATTGCAAAAGATTTTACATTTTACTTCAGCACACTCAGATTAACTGACCAGAATTTATGGGAAGCAAGACTGTATTTTAAACAAATTTAATGTATTAAAATGGTACAAATGTAGATACTTCCTTTTAGTTCTTAAACTAAAACTATAGGCAAAACCTTTTTTTTAAATTTTGGATAGAGCAAGGAAAGGTTATAACTCCGGTCAAATTGTTTTCTGCTATCGGTGTCCCATTGCAGAGATTTTCCTTCACTTCCTGTCCCATAAACAAACAGGAAGTGAGAGGATATCCCTGCAAATTAAGGGAATCCTTTAGTGTCACCACAACCAGTGTCCCAATTGGAAGATTACCCCTCTATTACTGTTCTGGGGACAATCCAAAATGTGAGGTTTTCTTCTACTTTCAGTTTCAATGATAATGGTAAACCGGACAAAGAGAGAGTGGATCTCTTAACCACTTGCCGACCAGCTCACACAGATATACTGCAGCAGGTCGGCTCTCCTGTGCGAACCGATGTACCTGTATGGCAGTCCATGCATGTGGGATTGCCACGGAACTGAAGTGCGCCCGCGGGTCCCGTGATGTCCGCCGGTGACCCGTGTTCGCTCTGTACAGAGGCAGAATGGGGATCTACCAATGTAAACAAGGCAGATCCCTGTTCTGACAAGGGACACGACAGATCTTCTGTTCCCAGTGATCAAAAATAGCGATCTCTGTCATGTCCCTGGCAGCCCATCCCCCTTACAGTTAGAACACACCCAGGGAACACATTTAACCCGTGATCGCCCCCTACTGTTAACTCCTTCGCTGCCAGTATCATTTATACATTGATCAGTGCATTTTTATAGCACTGATCAATGTAATAATGTCACTGGTCCCCAAAAAGTGTAATTTGGGGTTAGATTTGTCCACCGCAATGTCGCAGTCCCACTAAAAGTCGCCGCCTTTACCAGTAAAAAAAATAAATAAATAAAAGTCCATTAATCTATCCCGTATTTTGTAGACGCAATAACTTTTGCGCAAACCAATTAATATACGCCTATTGCGATTTTTTTTTTGCCAAAAATATGTAGGAAAAAAATATTGGCCTAAACTGATGAATAAATTGTTTTTTTTATATTTTTTTGGATATGTATTATAGCAAAAAGTTTAAAATTTTTTTTTTTTAAATTGTCGCTCTTTTTTTGTTTATAGCACAAAAAATGCAGAGGTGATCAAATGCCACCAAAAGAAAGCTCTATTTGTGGGGGGTAAAAAGGACGTCAATTTTGTTTGAGTACAGCCTTGCATGACGGCGCAATTGTCAGTTAAAGCGACACAGTGCTGTATTGCAAAAAATGGCCTGTCATTAAGGGTGTAAATCTTTCCGGGGCTGAAGTGGTTAAACAAGGGCACCGACAGCAGCAAAAACTGACAAAGGTTCTAATCCCTCTCCACTCTATCCAAAACTAGAAAAAAAACGTTACACTTTAAGGTATGACATCTGGGCAAATTACTTTGACTGAAATGGCCATTTAGGCTGGGTGCACACTTGCTAATTGGATGCTGGTTTGCCCACATCCAATTCGCATGACAGGAGACTATGGACCGGTTCACACATCTCCAGGGCGGCTGCGGAGTGGATTGCACAGGGGTCTTGTGCATCTTTGGCTCCGTTCCAGGTTTGAATTCAGGCAAAATATTCAGGCCGGATTCATCCCTGAAAGAACAGGGATGCACTGGACCCCTGCTGTGAGCCGCATCCCATTTCAATGTGAACCCTGCTTTGAGCTGAACCCAATGTTTAAGCCTCATGCACACTGGACTTTTTTCTGCTGCCTCTAAAAACCCCAGCATGTTAGCCTGTGTGTCCACGCACACATAAGCATATAGAGGAGGAGTTGGCAGAAAAAACCTCCACAGCCAGTGCGTCTAGGAGCAGCAGTTTTGGCAGAAAAAATGTCTAATGCTTGTACACTTTTGTAATGCATTTAGGCGCGTTTAGCGCTTGCACGTTAAATCATGTCAATGGTCAGAATACATTATTATTCTGGCCAATGAAATTAACACCCATTAAATGCTTGACGTGCCTAAATGCACAAGTTTACAAGCGTTTTTTCTGCCAAACCACAGCTGGCAAAACATCCAGTGTGCACGAGGCCCTAAAAGAAAAAAAAAAAGAATCCTTCTTCTAAAAACAATTACCCCTTATGCAATGCACAAAAGAAGTTACAGAAATGTACATTTCTATGAACAGCCACTCCTCCAGTTCCATAACTGGCTCTGAGCCTAGGTTCACAAAAGTGAGATGCGGAACCTGTGAGATTCCAGCGCAGGTTCCCGCACTGCAACTCTCCCGCAGGCAGTTCACACTGCTCTCTGCGAACCGTTGTTGGTGTGAGTACAATTTTAATGGCACCCCCAGAACGGTTCCCAGTGCAAACTGTGAACTCACACAGGAATTGGATCACATAGATGAGAACACTCATACAATCCAATTCCAGTGCGGGGAAAAAAGTCCCTGCACCATTTTCCTGCGAATCAAATGTGAGTTCAGCCATACAACTGTATGGCTGAACTCACATTGCACAGACATTGCATGAGATCGGCACCGCAGTGCGGGCACGAATCACATGCGTTGTCTGTGTTCGCACAAGTGTGAACCTAGGCTGAAACAGGAAACATGCCTCCACCCAACCCATCACCTTTTAGGAGATGTTCTGTTGTCAAATCAGTATGATGTAAACAGTGGGATGAAGCTGGTGCACCATCATCCTGACACAATACAAGAAACACAGTGGCTCTACATAAATTATATTTTGCGCAAAAATCTCTAGTAACTAGTTGCATGCACCAAGTGATAAAACAACCCACATTCAATGTAACCAATACTGTGCTGCACTTATATAATGATGTAATGAAAAAAAAAAAATCAAAAAACTTTAAACATCAAAATATATACTAAAAAACATGCACAAATCATGTCAATAAATATAAACAAAATATATATTGGAGGTTATGTACTAAAGCTAGAGAGAGCAAAATCTGGTGCATTTCAGGTTTTATTGTCAAAGCTTAAATGAACAAGCTGCAGTTAGAAGCTGATTAATTGTCTGCACCAGATTCTGAGTGCTCCAGTTTTAGTAAATCTCCCCTATTGTGTCAAACACTTCAAGTGTGATAAAAAGTCCGCAATGTGAAGTGCTCAATTCCCATATATCACAGTTGTGCTCATAAGTTTACTTACCCTGGTAGAATTTATGATTTCTTGGCCATTATATGAATGATAACACAAAAACATTTCTTTCGCTAATGGTTAGTGTTTGACTGAAGCCATTTATTATCAATCAACTGTGTTTACTCTTTTTAAATCATAATGACAACAGAAACTATCCAAATGACCCTGATCAAAAGTTTACATACCCTGATGATTTTGGCCTAATAACATGCACACAAGTTGACACAAAGGGGTTTGAATGGCTATTAAAAGGTAACCATCCTCACCTGTGATCTGTTTGCTTGTAATTAGTGTGTGTGTATAAAAGATCAATGAGTTTCTGGACTCCTGACAGACCCTTGCTTCTTTCATCCAGTGCTGCACTGACGTTTCTGGATTCGGAGTCATGGGGAAAGCAAAAGAATTGTCAAAGGATCTGCGGGAAAAGGTAGTTGAACTGTATAAAACAGGAAATCGATATAAAAAAAGATATCCATAGAATTGAGAATCCCAATCAGCAGTGTTCAAACTCTAATCAAGAAATGGAAAATGAGGGGTTCTCTTGAAACCAATCAGGTAGACCAACTAAAATTTCAGCCACAACTGCCAGGAAAATTGTTCGGGATGCAAAGAAAAATCCACAAATAGCTTTAGGTGAAATACAAGAGACTCTGAAAACATGTGGTGTGGCTTTTTCAAGATGCACACTAAAGAGGTGCTTGAAGAAAGATGGGCTGCATGGTCTAGTCGCCAGAAGAAAGCCATTACTATTCAAATGCCACAAAGTATCCCGCTTACAATACGCCAAACAGCACAGAGACAAGCCTCAAACCTTCTGCCACAAAGTCATTTGGAGTGATGAGACCCAAATTGAGCTTTTTGGCCACAACCATAAATGTTACATTTGGAGAGGAGTCTGTGAAACACGGAGGTGGATCGCTGATATTTTGGGGATGTGTGAGCTACAAAGGCACAGGAAATTTGGTCAAAATTGATGGCAATATGAATGCAGTATGTTATCAAGAAACACTGCAGGAACATTTTCATTCATCAGCCAGGAAGCTGCGCATGGGATGTACTTGGACATTCCAACATGACAATGGTCCAAAACACAAGGCCAAGTCAACCTGTCATTGGCTACAGCAGAATAAAGTGAAGGCTCTGGAGTGGCCACCTCAGTCTCCTGACCTCAATATCATTGAGCAACTCTGGGGAGATCTCAAACATGCAAGACAGCCCCTAGAATTTCCAGGAACTGGAGACTTTTTGCCAAAAGGAATGGGCAGCTTTACCATCTGAGAAGATAAAAAGCCGCATCCACAAATACCACAAAAGACTTCAAGCTGTCATTGATTTTAAAGGGGGCAATACACAATATTAAGAACCGGGGTATGTAAACTTTTGATCAGGGTCATTTTTGTAGTTTCTGTTGTCATTATGTTTTAAAAAGAGTAAACACAGCTGATTGATAATAAATGGCTTCAGCCAAACACTAGCCATGAGTGAAAGAAAAGTTTTTGTGTTATCATTCATATTCTCTGAAAAATGGCCAAAAAAAATCAAATGCTGCCAGGGTAAACTTATGAGCACAACTGTATACATATTTGCTGTACCCTCAAAATAACTCAACACACAGCCATTAATGTCTAAACCGCTGGCAACAAAAGTGAGTACACTCCTAAGTGAAAATGTCCAAATTGAACCCAATTAGCCATTTTCCCTCCCCGGTGTCTTGTGACTCGTTAGTGTTACAAAGTCTCAGGTGTGAATGGGTACCGAAAAATCCTCCAAAGAAAGGGACTTTGAGGCATAAATGGACCAAAAAAACTTGAAGATCAATATAAGAATCAATCAATATTTATTTTGATGAGCTGGCCTTCAAAGGCCAGTACTGATAAAACCAATAAGGAAATGGGACACAAAGTAAATAGAACAATGCATGAACATACAAATTACATGGGCTATACAAAATGCAGTATACATAAACCTCCTATTGGATGGAAGAACTGTGAAAGCATCCAGGAGTGAATGGGGAGCAGGTGTGTTAAATATGGTGTTATCGCTCTCACTCTCTCATACAGGTCACTGGAAGTTCAACATGGCACCTCATGGCAAAGAACTCTCCATCTGAAAAAAAAAAAGAATTGTTGCTCTACATAAAGATGGCCTAGTCTATAAGAAGATTGCCAAACCCTGAAACTGAGCTGCAGCATGGTAGCCAAGATGATACAGCGGTTTAACAGGGCAAGTTCCACTCCGAACAGGCTTCGCCATGGCCGACCAAAGAAGCTGAGTGCACGTGCTCAGCGTCATATCTAGAGGTTCTCTTTGAGAAATAGACGTATGAGTGCTGCCAGCATTGCTGCACAGGTTGAAGGGGTGGGGAGGTCAACCAGTCAGTGCTCAGACCATATGCCGCACACTGCATCAAATTGGTCTGCATGTCTGTCGTCCCAGAAGGAAGCCTCTTCTAAAGATGATGCACAAGAAAGCCTGCAAACAGTTTGCTGAAGACAAGCAAGCAGACTAAGGTCATGGATTACTGGAACCATGCCCTGTGGTCTGATGACACCAAGATAAACTTATTTGGTTCAGATGGTGTTAAGTGTGTGTGGCGGCAAACAGGTGAGGGGTACAAAGACTAGTGTCTTGCCTACGGCAATGGGGAGCTACAGTTCATTGAGGGAACCATGAATGCCAACATGTACTGTGACATACTGAAGCAGAGCATGATCCCCTCCCTTCGGTGACTGGGCCACAGGGCAGTATTCCAACATAACGACCCCAAACACACCTCTAAGATGACCATTGCCTTGCTAAAGAAGCTAAGGGGTTAGGGTGATGGACTGGCCAAGCATGTCTCCAGACCTAAAACCTATTGAGCATCCATGGGGCATCCTCAAACAGAAGGTAGAGGAGCGCACGGTCCCTAACATCCACCAGGTCCGTGATGTCGTAATGGAGGAGTGGAAGAGGACTCCAGTGGCAACCTGTGAAGCTTTGGTGAACTCCATGCCCAAGAGGGTTAAGGAAGTGCTGGAAAAATGGTGGCCACACAAAATATTGACACTTTGATCCCAATTTGGACATTTTCACTTAGGGGTATACTCACTTTTGTTCCCAGTGGTTTAGACATTAATGGCTGTGTGTTGAGTTATTTTGAGGGGGCAGCAAATTTGCACTGTTATACAAGATGTACACTCACTTCTTTTCTTTACATTGTAGCAAAATGTCATTTCTTCAGAGTTGTCACATGAAAAGATATAATAAAATATTTACAAAAATGTACTAACTTTTGTGAGATACTGTATAATATATATATATATATATATATATATATATATATATATATATATATATATATATAAACACACACATACTTTTTTTTTTTAAATGTCAAATTAGGTTTCGGTCCACAATTTTCATTTCGGTGCACCACTAGATTCATCCTACTGGGCTGATTTTGGAAATTGATCCTTGTGGCTGACCAATGAAAGTTAACGGAGTTGAGCTAAAGATCTGCTCATTCTGGAGGAGCCTTGTTTATGTCTGGGTCCTGAGACTGATATCATGCTGTACTGACTGTTGTAGCACAAGTCAATATTGGAGGTGAGCAGATACCTATTGTGGGGTCCAGTGGGGGTTCTTCAGTTGGGAGAGCACTTTTTTTTCAGCACAATTTGGGGAGAGCATTTTGAACGTTTGGGAACAATAGTGAGTTGAGCACTTCACATCACGGACTTGTTATCACACTTGACCTGTTTGACACAATATATATTTTGTATGCATTTATTTATTTACAGGAATTGTGCGTGGATTTTGGTATGTATATTGTGCCTCTACATAACCTAACAAACCTCTAGGAGATATGGTATCCAACTCAACTATGTCAGATTTAAATTACTTAAAAAAAAACACCTGAACACCATTTAATCAGCATACCTTTAGCCGTAGCAGATCACATGAGCAGAACAGTAGCAGCAGCATTATCTGGCTGAATATTGATTTATCCAGACAATAATGGCAATTATCAGGTCATTATGTACAGAAAAACTTAATACAATGGACAAAATTATCCCATTGCTATATAAACAGAATGTTATAATGGCAGTTACTGTTTGTGAGTCTACTTACAGTGGGTACGGAAAGTATTCAGACCCCTTTAAATTTTTCACTCTTTGTTATATTGCAGCCATTTGCTAAAATCATTTAAGTTCATTTTTCCCTCATTAACTGCTTCCCGACCGCGCGCCGTCTTTTTTTCACGGCGGCAGTCGGGGAGCTGGGCGCGAATCGCCGTAAATAAACGGCGATTCGCATTTTGGCCACCAGGGGGCGCGCGCGCGCAAGCGCGGGTCGAGGGGCTGACGGCGGCACTTTTTTTCTGCCGCGCGCCAGCCCTTCGTCAATTACTCCCTTTTTACTTGAATTTACTAAAATCGTTTACCGACGTTATATTGTTTCTCACTTTTTAAATTTCCCCAGACTTATGAAAGGCATGGGTGACATTCATCTGAGTGTTTGTCATTGACGGTAATATTGTAAGACAAATATATCGTTACCCTATTAAAACAGGTAACATAATTCAAAAAGACATGTATTACTGGACTATTAACGGTAATAACAGACCTATTTAGTTATAAGTCGGTCTATTACGACGACG
>BLSH010110063.1:208529-241014 GCA_018402905.1 Glandirana rugosa
TCTTCGACCTGGTCCCCCTCACCAGGGAGGTGGGCCTCCACAAGTTACCGCCAAGGGGCGTCTGCCACCATTTGCACCACGTCGGCGTACCAGGTGCGCCGAGGCCAATCTGGGGCCACCAGAATGGTCGGTATTCCCTCCATCATTCTGCGCACCAATCTCGGCAGCAGACGTACTGGAGGGAAGGCGTACAGGAGACGATAATGGCTCCAGGGGGCCACTAGAGCATCCGTGGCCACTGCCAACGGATCCTTTGTTCTGGACACAAAGGTTCTCACTTTGTGATTGAACCGGGATGCCATGAGATCCACATCCGGTGTCCCCCATCTGTGACAAATCTGATTGAACACCTCCGGGTGGAGGGACCACTCCCCCTGGTCCAGCTTCTGGCGACTGAGAAAGTCCGCCTGCCAGTTCTCCACACCTGGGATGTAAATCGCTGAGATCGCCGGAAAGTGAAGTTCCGCCCAATGCAGAATCAGAGCTGCCTCCGCAGCCGCCGCTGGGCTCAGTGTGCCGCCCTGATGATTCACATACGCCACCGCCGTGGCATTGTCCGATTGAATTCGGATCGGACGGCCCTGCAATCTCTTTGTCCAATGAAAAAGACACAGCCTGATTGCTCTCAGCTCCAGCACGTTGATGGGCAGGCAGGCCTCCTGGGCCGACCAACGACCCTGGGCTGATAGCTGTCCCAGGACTCCACCCCAGCCCTTCAGGCTGGCGTCCGTGGTGATCACCGTCCACTGAAGGGGCAGGAACGACTTCCCCTGAGTGAGGGCCGAGTCCCGAAGCCACCAGGTCAGAGACGCCCTGGTCTGAGGGCCCAACCTGATCGGAAGATCCAACGACCGGTGGGACTTGTCCCACTGAGCCAGAATTGCTCGTTGAAGCAAACGAGTGTGACTCTGGGCAAAAGGTACTGCCTCGAACGGTGAGACCATGAGCCCCAGCACCCTCATACAGAACCGCAAGGAAGACCGACGGTGCGACAGAAGGGTGCGCACAGCCGACTGTAAGCCCTGCAGTTTCGTCGGAGGGAGAAACACCTTCGCCTGTTCTGTGTCCAGAATGAGACCCAGATACTCCAGACGGCAGGAAGGAGACACTGACAACTTCTTCAGGTTGAGTAACCAGCCGAAGTCCAGCAGGGAGGCCATTGTGATGTGCACATTCTCCTCCAGGGCAGATACAGAGTCCGCTCGCAGGAGCAGATCGTCCATGTATGCCACTATGGCAATGCCCCTCTGACGCAGCAACGCCAACACCGGGGCTAGCAACTTCGTGAACACCCAGGGCGCGGAGGTCAGGCCGAAAGGGAGAGCTACAAATTGAAAATGGCGATCCCCAATAGCAAACCGCAGGAAGCGCTGATGGCGTGGATGGATGGGTACATGGAGGTACGCATCCTTTATGTCCAACGATGCCAAGAATTCCCCCTGGTGAAGGGCGGCCACAACCGACCGAACAGACTCCATCCTGAACTTCCGCGCCCTGACAAACTTGTTCAGGGCCTTCAGGTCCAGAATGGGCCGAAATCCGTTCCCTTTCTTGGGTACCACAAAAAGATTCGAGCAAAAACCTCGAAATCTCTCTCCTGGGGGAACCGGTACAATCACTCCCTGGTCTGAGAGGGCCTGTACCGCCCTGGAAAGGGCCCGTCTGCGCTCCAGCGGGAGGTTTAAATTTGATGGGAAGAACCTGTCTGGGGGTAGAGTGATGAACTCTATCCTGTACCCGGTGGACACCACCTCCCGGACCCAGCGGTCTGAAATGTGAGTCAGCCACCGATCTGCGAACCCCAGAAGACGTCCCCCCACCCGACACTCGGGTGGGGGCAACCCATCAGGCTGAGGAAGACTTGTCTTCCGCCTTTTCTGGTTTGCGCTGCCACTGCTGACGTCCGGCCCCTGCAGCGACCTTCCTGGAACGGGTCCCCTTGCTTGTCGTGCCAGAGGGACGAAAAGGCTTCTTCTGACCTGACGTAGAAGGCTCCTGCCTACGGCGAAATTCACGCCTGCGGGGTTCCGGAAGGAAGGTACTCTTACCGCCCGTGAAATCCTTGATGATTTCATCAAGACGCGAGCCAAATAGACGCCCACCCTGAAAAGGGAGGTCAGCTAAGCCTCTTTTGGACGCGTGGCTACCCGACCAGGAACGCAGCCAAAGAATTCTACGAAGTCTGACAGCCGATATCGATATTCTGGACAGCAAAGGCAGAACATCCACGGCCGCATCACAGAGGTAATTAATCCCCTGGAGCAAATACTCAGCCTTCTGCGGAGCGTCCATCAGGCGACCGCCTACCAAGTCCTTCCTAAGTTCCTCCATGCATTCAGAGAAATGCTGTGCTGCCATGGCCGCAGCCAAAGTAGGTCGCACAGCAGAGCCCGCATTTAAGAACAGGGACTTCAAAAGTGCCTCTGTCTTTCTATCAGCGGGATCCTTGAAGGAAGGGGTCCCTTCCATAGGAATGTTAGTCGCCTTGGTAAGGCATGCAATAGGTGGGTCCACCACAGGTGATTCCCATTTCTTTAGGAAGCTCTCCTCAAAGGGATAGCGCACAGCAAAACGTGCAGTCAGTGAGGAGGAACGCTGAGGGTGTTGCCATTCACGATATAGGAAATGGTCAAAGAATTCATTGTAAGGATAGGCCTTGGGGGGCCTAGAAGACCTGCACACATAAACAGATCGCGATTCGCCATCTTGGTCCAGCTGCAACTTAGTGCGAATGCCAGCGATAATAGTGGCAACCAGCACTTTTATTTGGTCAGCAGCTGGCTCCTGGTCCCCCTCAGTTAACACACTGTCACCACCCGTCTCCTCATCAGACAGGTCCCCGGGGTCCCTGAGACCCTGGAGGCCACCTCTGGCTCAGAATCTTCCCCTGAGGATAAAGGAGGGGGAGGGGGACGCTTCCTGGGGACCCGCGGAGCGGCGTCCCCCCGTGGAAAAAACTCAGAGAACACAGCCCGTACCTGGGTGAGAAAAGCCCCTTGGTCAGACTGTGTGGCTGCTGACGCCACCTCAGCAGGTTCAGCAGGGAGATCAGCCATTGCCAGGAATGACACAGGGATGTAAGGGACGCCCAGCACACAGCCACACACCCACAGGGAGTCAGAGGACAGCACCCCACCACCACCAGCACCCGGAGGGAGCCCAGCTATACTTGAGGTTCCAGCTGCCTTCTAGCGCAGATCGTCTGTAAGAGCTGCCCCTGTCACCTCCGTTTCTGTGAGGAGAGAGAGAAGCTGCAGCCACGTGTAGAAATGCAGAGCATGCAGTGAAAATGGCCGCCAGGAAACACTAGAGGCTGAATACACCTCACAGGCAACGTGCAGTACCGAAAATGGCCGCTCCGAGCGCTAGAGGGAAAGCCCCATAGACTGACAATGTCCGCGGTTACGGCAAAATGGCGGCGGTCCGCTGCAAAATGGCGGCCGAACGCCGCATGGTGATCCGGATGAGAAGGCCGAACGATCGCACGGTGCTGGGGGGGAGGGGGGCGAGGTGTGGCAGGGGGCAAGATGGAGAGCTGATCCCACCGGTGGCTACCCCAGACAAGCCGCCGTTACCGTGAATGCACGAGTTTTGCGGACGTCGGGCCCTCTTCACACCCTGACGGGGGGAAGGCAGGGCGCTCACTTACCGGTCCGACGCCACGGTAGCCACCAGAAAGCAGACTTCGCGCCCTTGACGGCGGTATGCTGCAGGCCCAAAGTCACCCTGCCGAACGCACCGGTAAAGGGGACCAACAGGGGGATTTCATCCCGGGCCTCCCGCACGGAATGGGTAAGATGCGGCGGCCATCCGAACAAATCCTAAAGCCCAAATGTTTTTTTTGCAATTCATGTCTCAGAGGAATTCCCGTTCTCAATATTCATCAGGAACAGAGATGATACAGTGCCTTGCGAAAGTATTCGGCCCCCTTGAACTTTGTGACCTTTTGCCACAATTCAGGCTTCAAACATAAAGATAAAAAACTGTAATTTTTTGTGAAGAAACAACAACAAGTGGGACACAATCATGAAGTGGAACGAAATTTATTGGATATTTCAAACTTTTTTAACAAATAAAAAACTGAAAAATTGGGCGTGCAAAATTATTCAGCCCCTTTACTTTCAGTGCAGCAAACTCTCTCCAGAAGTTCAGTGAGGGTCTGTGAATGATCCAATGTTGACCTCAATGACTAATGATGATAAATAGAATCCACCTGTGTGTAATCAAGTCTCCGTATAAATGCACCTGCACTGTGATAGTCTCAGAGGTCCGTTTAAAGCGCAGAGAGCATCATGAAGAACAAGGAACACACCAGGCAGGTCCGAGATACTGTTGTGGAGAAGTTTAAAGCTGGATTTGGATACAAAAAGATTTCCCAAGCTTTAAACATCCCAAGGAGCACTGTGCAAGCGATAATATTGAAATGGAAGGAGTATCAGACCACTGCAAATCTACCAAGACCTGGCCGTCCCTCTAAACTTTCCGCTCATACAAGGAGAAGACTGATCAGAGATGCAGCCAAGAGGCCCATGATCACTCTGGATGAACTGCAGAGATCTACAGCTGAGGTGGGAGACTCTGTCCATAGGACAACAATCAGTTGTATACTGTACAAATCTGGCCTTTATGGAAGAGTGGCAAGAAGAAAGCCATTTCTTAAAGACATCCATAAAAAGTGTCGTTTAAAGTTTGCCACAAGCCACCTGGGAGACACACCAAACATGTGGAAGAAGGTGCTCTGGTCAGATGAAACCAAATTCGAACTTTTTGGCAACAATGCAAAATGTTATGTTTGGGGTAAAAGCAACACAGCTCATCACCCTGAACACACCATCCCCACTGTGAAACATGGTGGTGGCAGCATCATGGTTTGGGCCTGCTTTTCTTCAGCAGGGGCAGGGACAGGGAAGATGGTTAAAATTGATGGGAAGATGGCTGGAGCCAAATACAGGACCATTCTGGAAGGAAACCTGATGGAGTTTACAAAAGACCTGAGACTGGGACGGAGATTTGTCTTCCAACAAGACAATGATCCAAAACATAAAGCAAAATCTACAATGGAATGGTTCACAAATAAACATATCCAGGTGTTAGAATGGCCAAGTCAAAGTCCAGACCTGAATCCAATCAAGAATCTGTGGAAAGAACTGAAAACTGCTGTTCACAAACGCTCTCCATCCAACCTCACTGAGCTCGAGCTGTTTTGCAAGGAGAAATGGGCAAAAATTTCAGTCTCTCGATGTGCAAAACTGATAGAGACATACCCCAAGCGACTTACAGCTGTAATCGCAGCAAAAGGTGGCGCTACAAAGTATTAACTTAAGGGGGCTAAATAATTTTGCACGCCCAATCTTTCAGTTTTTTATTTGTTAAAAAAGTTTGAAATATCCAATAAATTTCGTTCCACTTCATGATTGTGTCCCACTTGTTGATTCTTCACAAAAAATTACAGTTTTATATCTTTATGTTTGAAGCCTGAAATGTGGCAAAAGGTCGCAAAGTTCAAGGGGGCCGAATACTTTCGCAAGGCACTGTATATTTCCAATATAAGAGAACAATTGCCCCCACTGGAAGATTTCTTCTTTATTCCTGTAATGGTAGAAACTCAAAAAGTTTTCTGATTTATTTTCACTTTCATTCTCAGGGACACTGGTCACAGTTACTAATAAAACCCTGACAGTGGTTTTAACCCCTCACCACTCTAATTAAAAACAATAATAATAAAAATTATAATAGGGACTTTTTTTTTACAACCCCAATTCCAAAAAGTTGGGATGCAGAGTAAAATCTAGATACAAACAGAATGCAATGATTTGCAAATCTCATAAACCCATATTTTATTCACAATAGAAAACATAAGTAAATGTTTAACCACTTCCCGCCCGCTGTATGTCATATGAAGTCCTGGACTTTGAGTGGGGATATCTGAATGATGCCAGATGGTCCTCAACAGTCTCTATGACCTTCGGAGGCCAGGCGCGATGTTATGAGGAATTGTCATGCCCTATTCCTATTACAAGGGATGCTTACATTCCTTGTAATAGGAATAAAAGTGATAAAAAAAGATTAAAGGGAAACTGTAAAAACAAAATAAAATAAAATAAATAATAATAAAAAAAATGTAAAAGAGCCCCTGTCCCTGCGTGCTCGCACGTAGAAGCGAGTGCATACTTACGTCACGCCCCCATATATGTAAACAGAGTTAAAACCACACATGTGAGGTATCGCCGCGAACGTTAGAGTGAGAGCAACATTTCTAGCCCAAGGCCTCCTCTGTAAATTTAGACTGGTAACCTGTAAAAAAAATTTAAAACGTTGCCTGTGGAGATTTTTAAGTACCGAAGTTCGGCGCCATCCCATGAGTGTGCGCATTTTTAAAGCGTGACATGTTAGGTATCTATTTATTGGAAGTATCATCATCTTTCACATTATATAAAAAAATTGGCCTAATTTTAGTGTTTCGTTTTTGTTTTTTTAAATTCATTAAACTTTTTTTTTCCAAAAAAAAAATGCGTTTGAATATTGCTGCGCAAATACCTTATGACATAAAAAGTTGCAACAACTGCCATTTTATTCCCTAGGGTCTCTGCTAAAAAAAAAACACATATAATGTTTGGGGGTTCTGAGTAATTTTCTAGCAAAAAAATTATGATTTTTACATGTAGGAGAGGAGTACCAGAATTGGCCCAGTATGGAAGTGGTTAATTAAACTGAGATTATGAACCATTTTGATTGAAAAATTAGGCCATTTTAAAATTCATGACAGAAACACATCTGCAAAAAGTTGGGACAGGGTCATATTTACCATGGGAACGGAGGAGACTACAGTTGCTGAAGTTTTGGAAGAGGAATTTTGACCCATTATTGTATGATATAGGATTCTAACTGCTCAACAGTGCTGGGTCTTCTCTGTCTTCCTTCCGTATTTTTAGTTTCAGGATGCACCAGAATTTTTCAATTACTGAAAGGTCTGAACTGCAGGCAGGCCAGTTAAGCAACCAGACTCTATTATGAACCCATGTTGTTGTCATATATTCAGTATGCGGTTTGGCATTGCTGATATAAGGTCTTCCCTGAAAAAGATGCCGTGTGGATGGGAACATATGACCATCAGAAATGCAGGCTTTTGAACAGAGTGTTGATAACAAGCTGGAAGGTCCCTCTTCTCTTTAGTACAAAGGACTAAAAGGACCAAAGGCTCATGGTTGCCAAAAAAGAATGTCAAATTCCGATTCGTCTGACCACAGAACATTTTTCAACTTTGCAACAGACCATTTTGAATGAGCTTTGGCCCAGAGAAGAAGGTGGTGTTTCTGGCTCATGTTCAGATATGGCTTCTTTCCATGATAGAGCTTTAACTTGCATTTTTGGATGGCACTGCAAACTGTGTTCACAGAAAGTAAATTCTGGAAGTATTTCTGAGCCCATCCAATGATGTCCTTTACAGAATCATGTCTGTTTATAATGCAGGGACGTCTGAAGGCCTGAAGATTACGGGCACCCAATATTGCGTTTCAGCCCTGTCATTTGCGCACAGAGAATTCTCCAGATTCTCAGAGTTTTATGCACTGTAGATGATGATATATTTAAAGTCTTTGCAATTTTATGTTGAGGAACATTATTCTGAAAATTTTTTAGACGCAGCTTTTCACAGGTTGGTGACCCTCTGCCCATCTTTACTTCTGAGACATTTTGACTCTCTAGGGCTTCTTTCACACCAGCGAACCGATCGGGTCCACCTGATCGTTTTTCAGGCAGACCCGATTGGACCACTGATGGTTCTCCATGGAGCGGCGGACATGTCCACTGACTCCAGCCGGCATCCGATTTGATCAGGCTTGCTACAAAAGGAACAGATAAGGATACGTTACCCATCCGTCCGGTGGATCGGATCGGATGACTGTCGGGTGGAAACGAACAGGCAGTTTGTTTACATCAAACCGCCCCATAGAGAACAGTGGGTTGTGTCCTTTTCCACTCTGCATGGCGGAGCAGACTTTGCCTGCTCAGCAGGGATGAGCAAACAGATTCCCTGCTGAGCAGGTGGATCTGCTTGACGGAGTCTGCTCCGTTTGAAAGGGGCCTAAGGTGCTCTTTTTATACCCAACCACGCTACTGACCTGTTGGCAATTAACCTACTTAGTTGCAAATGTTCTTCCAGCTTTTCCTTGTTAGTACCACTTTGACACCTTTTTGTTGCCCTATCCCAACTTTTTTGAGAGGTGTTCCTGCCATTAATTTCAAAATTACTTTCTTTTTTTTCTTAAAATAGTAGTAGTAGTTTCTCAGTTTAAACATTTAAGAATTTTTTTATTTTCCATTGTAAATAAAATATAGGTTTGATTTGCAAATCATTGCGTTCTGTTTTAATGTAATTTTTACACAGCGTCCAAACTTTTCTTGAATTGGGGTTATATATGAAAAAGTCCGAACATTTTGAAAAAAGAAACACTGTCAACCCCAAAATGGCCCCTTTTTGCATTCTAGACATCCCGAGGTGAAGAATGAAGAAAAATGCTGGTATTGAGGGGGATTAAAACATGGGACTTGGTAATGGTGTACTAGCGCATACAGGTCACACACAGAGGGAGGAGGAGGAGATAACGGGGTTAGTGTACTGATCACAGAGTGGGAGGATAGAGATGAAGGAGTTAATATGCAGATATGCATACAGGATAGGAGAGGTGAAGGGCTCATTTACAAGTCACATAGAGAGCCACTATGGAGAAGTGGGATGGAAGGTTTAAAAACTTTACTTGCAGCTGCTGAAACTACAATTGTACTATGTCCAGGAACTAAAGAACTCATTCATTGGTTCCTCTTTCCTCTGTTTTAAGAGAAAGGAGAGAGCTCACAGATGTAAAAATGCACGGTTTACATCATGTAATCACTGTGATTGTTTTCTCTGAGAGCCATCTGAAGGTGCAGAGTCACTCGGATCGGCTCTGTACACAGTTTCTGCGAACTGAGCCATTGGAGGAAGGACAGCTAAGGTCACAGATATTAATGAGCATAACGGCAACACTAATGGTGCTTTGTTGTTTTAACCGCTTCAGATCCGCACCATAGCCGATTGACGGCTACATCGCGGATCAGCTTTGTCGGGAGGCCGTCAATAGACGTCCTCCCCTTTTGCACGTGCTGGGCGCACGCGTATTGCCGCCGCATGCCGTGTGAGAGTGCCCGCGAGTTGGGCGGACTCGATGTCAGCCGGAGACCCGCAATCTCCTCACAGAGAGAACGGGGAACCGCCACTGTAAACACGATAGTTCCCCGCTTTGTGAGGGGGAGCATGACAGATCTACTGATCCCTGTCACTGGGATCAGTTAGATCTATTATGTCCCTGTTAGCCCTGCCCCCCCCTCACAGTTAGAACACACCCAGGGAAAACAGTTAAACCCTTTACTGCCCCCTTAGTGTTAACCTCATTACTGCCAATGACATTTATACAGCAATCGGTGTCTATTTTTAGATCTGATCGCTGTATAAATGTCATTGGTCCCAAAAAAGTTTCAAAAACGTCCGACATGTCCGCCGAAATATCGCAGTCCCCATAAAAATCGCAGATCGCCGCTATTACTAGTAAAAAAAAAAAATAATAATAAAAACGCCATAAACCAATGTCCATAGTTTGTAGGTGCTATAACTTTTGCGCAACCCAATCAATATATGCCGATTGCAATTTTTTTTACCAAAAATATGTAGAAGAATGTATATCGGTCTAAACTAATGAATAAATTTGTTTTTTAATTTTTGGATATTTATTATAGCAAAAAGTAAAAAATATTGTTTTTTTTTTTTTCAAAATCATCGCTATTTGTTTGTTTATAGCGCAAAAAATAAAAAACCGCAGGGGTGATCAAATACCCCCAAAAGAAAGCTCTATGTGTGGGGAAAAAGATGTCAATTTTGATTGGGTACAACATCGCATGACCGCGCAATTGTCATTCAAATAGTGACAGCGCTTAAAACTGAAAATTGGTCCAGGCAGGAGAGGGGTTTAAGTGCCCAGTAAGGAAGTGGTTAAACTGCAACAGGAAAATAATGTTTAAAGATGTGCAGTGGTAGTGAAGCGCTTAAAGACCACAGTCTGTCGTTTACAGTAAGGAAACTCCAGTGCTTCCCAGCAACACAGAATAAGCCTGCTCTGGATACAACTAGTTCTACTGAGTTCCATAGGTAAAGGTAAATTAGATGGACTTTTACACAATCCTAGTTGTAAAGTTCCCAGGAAAGCTTTAGTAGTTCATTGACTGTTTTTACTTATTGCTCTGAAACATACTCTCATATAGAGTGCTTTCTGCCTGACCAAAGAGGAGCTTCTCTTCTCATGCGAACCGTACTGTCCTTTTGACACTATGGAAGACCTAAATAGAAGGATACAGACAGACTGGTGCCCAAAACACAAGAATTTGTGTGTCAGAAGTAAAGAAAAAAAAAAAAGAAAGAATATATAAAGTACTTCACAGTGCTAACATATGTTCTAGAGGTTCATGTAAAACTTCAAAAAGTACTTTGAAAGGCAGTTTTGTAGACATTTTACATGTTTAATATGAAGCTGTTGCGGCAGAAGGAGAAACAGCAGTTACTTTACAGATGTAGAAGAAAAATAAGGCCAAACAGGACTGAATCAGATCGTTATTGCCTTTATTAGCCATCTGGTGATGAGGTGCAAAGAAATTCGGCTGACACTTTTATGGTTCATCAATTATTTGCAGCAGAGGAAGCTTTATGGCCCCACATATCAACATTAAAGCTTACAAACTGAGATTTGCCAAGTCCTTGCAATGACTACAAAAGTGGGTTTAGGAAATATCACCATTTCATCATTTCATGCTTGGGTTGTTGGACTCCCCCTGGTGGTCATAGTAAAGTAATGCCACCTTGCCACCAAATTAAACTATTTCAACACTTAAAACCAACTCGGACAGATGTTTTTGGAGCATTTGCTTAAAAAAAAAAAAAAAAGTTTACAGTTTAAAACTAGTGGTTCTCAACCCTGTCCTCAAGTGCCCCCCAACAGGCTATGTTTTGGGAATTTCTCTTACATAAAATAGCTGTCCCATTTAAAGCACCTGTGTGCAAGATAAAGGAAAACCTGCAAACATGGCCTGTTCGGGGTACTTGAGGACAGGGTTGAGAACCACTGGTTTAAACTACTAGTAAAAATGCACTGCAGACTAAGGATAACAGTGAGAGTCGGCAATATTTATGGGTTTCGGGCTGGCTACTGAAATCACTGATTGTGAGATCTAGTGAAGCTGCTCAGGTCACATCAATAAACTGTAGTTACGAAGATAAGTACTGTAACCAACCTAATCGCTAGCTACAGAATGCCATAAAAATTACAGAAAACTGTAGCTGATTCAGATCTTTGCTATTGAATATCCTGTTAGGCATGGCTTTTAAAACTACAGTTGTGCTCACAAGTTTGCATACCCTGGCAGCATTTATGATTTCTTGGCCATTATTCAGAGAATATGAATGATAACACAAAAACCTTTCTTTCGCTCATGGTTAGTGTTTGGCTGAAGCCATTTATTATCAATCAACTGTGTTTACCCTTTTTAAATCGTAATGTCAACAGAAACTACCCAAATTACCCTGATCAAAAGTTTACATACCCTGGTGATTTTGACCTGATTACTTGCACACAAGTTGACACAAAGGGGTTTGAATGGCTATTAATGGTAACCATCATCACCTGTGCTCTATTTGCTTGTAATTAGTGTGTGTGTATAAAAGGTCAATGAGTTTCTGGACTCCTGACAGACCCTTGCATCTTTCCTCCAGTGCTGTACTGACGTTTCTGGATTCTGAGTCATGGGGAAAGCAAAAGAATTCTCAAAGGATCTGCGGGAAAAGGTAGTTGAACTGTATAAAACAGGAAAGGGATATAAAAAGATATCCAAGGAATTGAGAATGCCAATCAGCAGTGTTCAAACTCTAATCAAGGAGTGGAAAATGAACGGTCAGGAAGACAAACTAAAATTTCAGCCACAACTGCTAGGAAAATTGTTTGGGATGTAAAGAAAAGCCCACAAATAACTTCAGGTGAAATACAGGACTCTCTGAAAACATGTGCTGTGGCTGTTTCAAGATGCACAATAAGGAGGCAGTTGAAGAAAGATGGGCTGCATGGTCTAGTCGCCAGAAGAAAGCCATTACTACGCAAATGTCACAAAGTATCCTGCTTACAATATGCCAAAGAGCACAGAGACAAGCCGCAAACCTTCTGGCACAAGGTCATTTGGAGTGATGAGACCAAAATTGAGCTTTTTGGCCACAACCATAAATACTACATTTGGGGAGAACACAACAAGGCCTGTTTTGGGGATGTGTGAGCTACAAAGGCACAGGAAATTTGGTCAAAATGGATGGCAAGATGAATGCAGTGTGTTATCAAAAAATACTGGAGGAACATTTGCTTTTATCAGCCAGGAAGTTGCGCCTCATCCACAAATACCACAAAAGGCTTCAAGCGGTTATTGATGTCAAAGGGGGCAATACATATTAAGAACTGGGTTATGTAAACTTTTGATCAGGGTCATTTGGGTAGTTTCTGTTGTCATTATGATTTAAAATGAGTAAATACAGTTGATTGATAGTAAATGGCTTCAGCCAAACACTAACCATGAGTAAAATAAATGTTTTTGTGTTATTCATATTCTCTAAAAAATGGCCAAGAAATCATAAATTCTGCCAGGGTATGTAAACTTATGAGCACAGCTGTATATGAATGAAGCTGGGAAGCTACCAACAGTACACATAAATTCTGTACAGAGACTGTCATTTCTTTGGAAAATGCTAACTCCCTGACAGTACTTTCCGAATTCATTGATCCAACACAAGTAAGCTGCGTTCTGATTTTTGGTCAGTGACTCAAAGGGGTCTATTTATAAAAAAAAGGTTGCTACGTGAATGTTCCAGCATTTGCACAAACCCCCGGAAATGTATAGAATATGTGTAAAATGTCATTTTTTAGGTGTTTGCAATAATTGCTCTATCTAGACGGTATAATACAGCATTTTCGGAAAATGCCATGCTATGGCCACAAGATGGAGGTGATGGGAAATACATCGGAAATTACATTTCACACACATCACTAACATTCCAAGAATTGTTTGAGACATTTGCACAGGAAAATATTTAAGAATTGACCTCAAGGTGTTGAGGCCTTTGAATTAAATCAGGCAACCAAAGTATTTAAAAGAAAAGCCAATGGTAGTCAACATATTTTCTTTGTATAGTTTAACTTTATAAAGCAGAGGAGCTGAAACAAACTGAAAACAGAATCTGAGTTGGTCTCACAAGCTTTGAAATAAAAAAAAAAAGGGATATTATTATAGCTTACCGTAAAATCCTTTTCTCTCACTGAGTTCACTGACAGACGCACCTTCTTATGACACGTGGGGGTTATGCTCATATCACTAGGAGTAGACTAGGCAAAAATAAAACAAAAGCATAGATTGGCCCCTCCCAGGTGGTAGTCCTCACCTTAGCATATAATCCCCCTGCTCTGCATAGCACATCAGTTCGTAACAAGCCGTACAAACTCAACACAGAGGGGTGGGTGCTGCGTCTGTCAGTGAACTCAGAGAAAAGGATTTTAAGGTAAGTTATAATAAAATCCCTTTTACTCTTCTGTTCACTGACAGACGCAGCTTTCTTATGAGACGTGGGGACGTCCCAAAGCTGTGCCAATCAAGAGGGGTGGGCAAACTATAACAACTGTACCCAACAAAAAAAGCCCTCTCAGGCGGCGCTAATCGCGCCTACACTGCCGCTTGTAATACTTTGCGGCCAAAGGCAGCATCCGAAGATGCTGAAACATCAATTTTGTAAAACTTAGTAAACGTGTGCACTGAGGCCCAAGTAGCCGCTTTGCACACCTGAGACACCGAGGCCTGGTGTCTTAACGCCCAGGAAGTACTAACTGCCCTGGTGGAATGAGCCGTGACTGGAAACGGGGGAACCTTGCCCCGAATCTCATATGCATGAGTCACGGTCTTCCTTATCCAATGAGAAGCCGCCATGCCTTTGCGCGACCCTTCCGTCAGCACAAATAAAGAATCAGACTTCCGAAAAGAAGCTGTAAAAAACAAATACACCCGCAAAGCCCTCACCACATCCAAAGAAAGCAGTTCAACTTCTTTGGGATGCAACAGGTGCGGGCACAATGAGGGAAGAACAATATCCTCATTTAAATGAAAAGAAGAAACCACCTTCGGAAGAAACGAAGGGGAAGGTCGCAAACCGCCTTGTCCTTATGAAGGATCAAGTAAGGTGACTTGCAGGATAATGCTGCTAACTCAGACACCCGCCTAGCGGATGTGACAGCCACCAGAAAAGCCACTTTCTGCGACAACATTCGCAAGGGAATGTCCCTAATCTTTTCATATGGTGGTTTCTGCAGCACAGAAAGCACAGATTCAAATCCCACGGTGCTAGAGGCGACCGTATCCGAGGAGCCACATGACGTACCCCCTGTACAAATGTACGGGTCAATGAATGAGACGCCAAGGGTCGTTGAAAAAGAACAGCCAGGGCCGAAATCTGACCCTTAAGCGTACTTAACGCCAGTTTCTTGTCCAGTCCTTGCTGCAAAAAAGTCAGTACTCTGGACATTATATAAGAGCGGGGGTTCCAACCCCCTGCCTCGCACCAGGTAATATAGGCCTTCCAGGTCCTATGATAAATCTTACGTGAGGTATCTTTACGTGCTTCAATCATAGTAGGGATCACGGAGTCCGAGACACCCCTATCCCTCAACACCTGGGACTCAACAGCCAAGCTGTCAAAGCAGTGTGCAAGATGGGCCCCTGAGACAGTAGGTCTTCGCGAAGTGGAAGACGCCACGGAACATCTGTCACCATCCGTACTACGTCGGCGTACCAAGGACGCCGAGGCCAATCTGGAGCTACCAGGATTGTCGGGATTCCCTCTGCTTCTATCCTGCGCAGAACCCGCGGTAGAAGCTTTAGAGGAGGAAAGATGTACAGTAGCCGATACCGACCCCAGGGCTCTACCAGTGCATCCGAGGCGACCGCCAGCGGATCTTCTGTTCTGCACACAAAGGTCTGTACCTTGTGATTGAACCTGGAGGCCATGAGGTCCACCTCTGGCGTGCCCCACTTGAGGCAAATCTGGCAGAACACTTCTGGATGTAGGGACCATTCCCCCTGATCCAGAGTCCGGTGGCTGAGAAAGTCCGCCTGCCAGTTTTCCACGCCTGGGATGTAGATTGCAGAGAGAGCTGGCACGTGAAGTTCTGCCCACGGAAGGATCAGAGCCACCTCCACGGCTGCTGCCGAGCTTCTTGTTCCACCCTGATGGTTCACATATGCCACAGCCGTAGCATTGTCCGACTGAACCCGTACAGGGAGGCCTCGCAGCCTTTCTGACCAACAGGGCAGACAAAGTCTGATCACTCTCAGTTCCAGTACATTTATTGGAAGACCAGCTTCCTGCACTGACCAACGACCCTGGGCAGAGAACTGACCCAGGACCCCTCCCCAGCCCGATAGGCTGGCATCCGTCGTTACTATCGACCAATTGAGGGGGAGAAAACATTTTCCCAACTTTAGGGCCGGAGCTCGAATCCACCAAATCAAGGATCCTCGGGACTGATGATCCAACCTGATCAGTCTGTCTAGGGATAGGGGGGATTTGTCCCATTGCGACAAAATCGCCTTCTGCAAGAGCCGAGTGTGACTCTGGGCGTAAGGTATCGATTCGAAAGTCGACACCATGAGCCCCAACACTCGCATACAGAACCGTAAGGAGGACCACTGGCGTGATAACAGGGTTCGCACTGCTGCCTGAAGTGTCAGGAGCTTGTTTGGTGGTAAAAGCAACCTTGCCTGCACCGTGTCCAGAATCAGACCCAGGTATTCCAGCCGGCAGGATGGAGTCAACGATGATTTCTGCAGGTTGATCAGCCAACCGAACTCTTTTAACGTGGACACCGTGATTGTCACGTTACTCCTGCAGCAGACTCTGCTCTCAGAAGTAAATCGTCGAGGTATGCTACAACCACGATACCTCTCTGTCTCAGCAGCGCCAGCATCGGGTCCACCACCTTGGTGAACACTCAGGGAGATGCAGCCAGCCCGAAGTGAAGTGCCACAAACTGGTAATGCAGATCTCCCACTGCGAAGCGTAGAAAACGCTGGTGACTGTGATAAACTAGAACGTGGAGATACGCGTCCCTGATATCCAGGGACGCCATGAATTCCCCTTGGTGCAGGGCGGCCACGACCGAGCGGATGGACTCCATCCTGAATCTCTTCGTCTTTACGAAGCAGTTTAATGCCTTCAGGTCCAGAATGGGCCTGACACCGCCCTTTTTGGGCACCACAAAGAGGTTTGTGTAAAACCCGTGAAATCTTTCTACCTTGGGTACCGGTACAATTACCCCCTGTTCGGCAAGCACCCGAACGGCGCCATGAAGCACCTCCCGATGCCCCTGAGGGAGTCTCACGTTTGAAGGGAAGAACCTTTCTGGGGGCAGAGAGATGAATTCTATCCTGTACCCGGAGGACACCACCTCCAGTACCCACCGATCGGTGATGCGGGCAGTCCATCTGTCTGCGAACCCCAGCAACCGACCCCCCACCCGTGAGTCGGGTGGGGGTAACCCATCATGCGGAGGTTGATTTATCCTTAGCTTTTTCGAACTTATGCTGCCAGGGCCTTTTACTGGGCCCAGCGGAAGCCTTACCGGACTTGAAGCCCTTACCCGCTGAGCCGGGTGCCCAAAAAAACTTCTTCTTACCTGAAGAAACAGGGCCCTGCCTACGGCTAAAATCCCGCCGCTTTGGCTCTGGAAGAAAAGTACTCTTCCCTTCCGTGAAATCCTTAATGATTTCATCCAACTGTGGGCCAAACAGACGCCCTCTCTGGAAGGGAAGATCTGCAAGAGCTTTCTTTGAAGCCTGGTCGCCCGACCAAGAGCGGAGCCACAGCACCCGCCTGATAACAATTGCAAAAGCAGACATTCTTGACAATATGGGAAGAAGGTCCAAAGCAGCATGGCATATATAGAGGAGACCCTCTTCCAAATGCTGTGCCCGCTGCACCTCAGCCTGTGCACACTCACGAGTTAAACCAGTGTGCAGTGTGGCAGCGTGCTCGTGAAGAGATTGTGCCGCCATCGCAGCCGCTAGAGCCGGCCGCATGGCTGACCCAGCCAACAAGAACAGTGCCTTAGGGAATGGTCATTGCCTTATTCAGACGGGCTACTGGGGGGGGTCCACCGTTGGGGAAGCCCATCTCTTAGTAAAGCTATCCTCAAAGGGGTAGCGAACAGCAAAGCTTTTAGGAAAAGAAAAGGAATTTGGTGGCCGCAGCCATTCCTTGAACACCGCCTGTTCAAACACCTGATCATAAGGGTAAGCCCTAGGGGACCTAGGGGGTTTAAGTGATCCACAAATATATGTGGACTAATGCGACTCCCCTGCTTGCTCAAGCCACATGGAGTCGTGGATATCAGTGATCAGAGTGGCCACTATCGCTTTATCAGGCGATAAAGGAGCCTCCTGATCACCTTCGCCTTCTGAGGGCAGTTCACCCTCTGATAGGTCCACAGGTGTGACCACTGAGGTGCTTTCTGGATCAGAATCCTCCCCTGAGGAATGAGGGGGTGGGCGTTTTTTGGGGCCCCCCGGAACCGGGTCCCCCGCCCGGGGAAAGAACTCCCCAAATACCGCCCTCAGCTGTTCCAAGGGCACCAAGGTTCCCGGGGTGGATTGTTGATCCGCAGGTACACCTGCCATAGCCTTGCCGGCCTCTGACATCCCAGCCTTCCGGCACCCCCACTGTGTGACCACCACCTCTACCCCACCAATCAGCCAGGGAGACCCGGGAGGATTGCACCCACCGCTACCAGAACCCAGGGAGAGCCAGCTATACTTGCTGTTTTAAATGCCTCAGCACTGTGACCGCAATGAGCAATGCCCAAAAATCCACTGCACTGCAAGAGCCTGCACCACCGAGAGTCAGCCACGTTGTCCAAGTGAAACCGGAAGTACTACTTCCGTTTTTATCACTTCCTGTAATACCAAAAACGACCACTGGGGGCTGCCAGAGGACAGGCTGAAAACTGCATGGGTTACCAAACAATGGATGCTGCCATTAACACAAGCAGAGCTTACAGAAAAATGGCGCAGTTGGCGGACGAACGAACGGTGATCCACACCGAAGGCGGCAAACCGCTTAATGCAGTGCTCCGAACGGTCAGTGCAAGGTGCGGTACTGCGGGGGGGGGGGGAGTGGGGGGGGAGATATTCCTCAAAGGGGTACCACCCAGTGTGTCCCCACTAACGGACCCCCACCGGCCAGCTACCACAGAAGCTGCCCACTCTCCGCGCCCCTAGGACGGAAGAGGGATCCACTCACCAATCCGACGGGCGCAGCGGGTAGCCACCCGGAGCAGACTTACCTCCCCATAGAGAGGCATGCTGCTGGCCAGGCCCCTGGACAGGAACAAAACCAGTCACTGGGCTCTAGTGGGTTTTAGCCACTGGCCGCCCGCACAGAACAGGCGCTATGCGGCGGGCCCCCGCTAAGGGTAGTCGGACTGGGGAAAGTTTATGGATTCTAGATATCCTCTATATCAACAGCCGGCTTCTTGATAGCAGTCTTCATCAGAAAAAACCTTCAGGAGACCGCAAATCCCATAGGGAACCAGGTCTACTCCTTGCACTAGGCAATTTAAAACTGATGTGCTATGCAGAGCAGGGGGATTATAAGCTAAGGTGAGGATGGCCCCCTGGGAGGGGCCAACCTATGCTTTTGTTTTATTTTTGCCTAGTCTACTCCTAGTGATATCAGCATAGCCCCCACGTGTCATAAGAAGGCTGCGTCTGTCAGTGAACGGAAGAGTAATGACCTCTCCCTGTTGTGTCTGAAAGCGATTGTACGCATACAAATGCAGAAAGGCTGTTCACATTCAGCCTATTGTAAAGTATATGTGTTTCTCCAAGGTTGCAAATCCCTATAGATTAGGAACAATGGTGTAAACCCCCTGTAAGGGACTTTAACGGTAGCAAACCACTCAAATTTATATTTTTAAAAAAATCTAATTTTATTACATATTTCTTAATTTAAAAGCAAGTCACTCTACTGAGTGCATGATTTAAAACCAAAAAGAGATTTGCAGATATGTTACAGTTCACAAACAGTGCATAAACATACAGTATAAAGTTTTTACACTCCATATTCCAAATACATAATTGAATGCCCAATTCAATTGTGTCTTTGGAATATGGAGTGCAAAACCTTTATATTGTATATTTATGCAAGGTTTGTAAACTGTAACTTATCTGCAAATCTCGTTTTGGCTTTAAATCATGCACTCAGTAGAGTGACTTGCTTTTAAATTAAGAATTATGCAATAAAATTGGATTTTTTTTTTATATACATTTGAGTGGTTCGCTACCGTTAAAGTCCCGTACAGGGGGTTTACACCATTGTTCCTATTGCAAAGTATAAAACCATAATACAATGATGGAGGTATCCCTCAAAATTGGAGAAAGGGAAAATTGGGGATACTGTCCTTCTAACCCTCCATTCTTGTTGCTTGTTCCATGGTAGGTGTACGACTTTCAACGAATGCAAAGATCTATATGTCCTGGGAGGGTCCTAATAAATGTACTGGACACCAGTGATCACAAAGCTACGTTCAGATATCAAATATTTTATAATGGTCATTTATCCACATACCAGGAACAAAATATTGATTATATTACTAACTAAAGGGTAGAATCAGGAAATTCACCAATAATAGCTAATATACATTCATAAGCTACTAAGGACTGACCACATTTTCCCACTGGACATTAAGAATTATCAACATATAGTTCTGATGAGCAACCCACCCTAAAGTAGCCACCACCATACTTTTCTATTTTAATTTTAAGACTATTACACTGATTAGTAACACAAACATCTTTAATCCAGAACACCATGATTTCAGTGACTTGTAGCTTGGGCAAGCGTAGTTGAAATGAATACCTAATTACTTAAATATTTAAAGTGTTACTAAACCCTCAACAGTAAAATCAATTGCTCAGTTCTCACAGCTCCCAGAGCAGAGAGCTGCTGACTGTCAGTCACAGCTCTCTGCTCTGACCCCTCCTCGCTCACTGGACCCCTGGGCTGTGGAGGGGGCAGGGGCGGCCAGCTCAGTCTCTCAGCAGCTTGCTGAGAGGCTGAGCCGTGTGTCAGTTCAGGCACATGGCGGATCCCGACTCCCATTGTTGTGATGACGCGGTGCCTGGACTGACCTCTGTGACGTCAGCAGAGCAGAGTTCAGCCCACTCTCTGCTAAAAAGGGGTCACAGGAGTGCAAAACGAAACCGCACTCCTGTGATCCATAGAAGTACAGCCAAACAAGCTTTGGCTGTACTTCTCCTTTAAGTATTTAGGATGGATTTTTTAACCAATAAATTTAGCACTTATATAGATTTGATTTGCAGCGCAACACATTATATTGTTTATTCTTAGCTTAAGGAGGGATATCTCTTTTTTGTGTTTTCAGCTTTTATATTTTTTGGATTTTAAGTACAATGCTGTAATACAGTGCAGCAGCTTGTGCTGCGTACATCTGGGTCAGAGTCAATCATGTGGGA
Source organism: Glandirana rugosa (assembly GCA_018402905.1). Taxonomy (NCBI): domain Eukaryota; kingdom Metazoa; phylum Chordata; class Amphibia; order Anura; family Ranidae; genus Glandirana; species Glandirana rugosa. The sequence goes on from BLSH010110063.1 coordinate 229,164, forward strand.
TATCAGACATTTAAGAAGCACCTTGTAGGCGGGCAGATGTCATTGCAAGCTCCACCGTGGTCAATTGGAGGATGCCTATTATTTATTGAAAAAGATTCTCTTTCTTTCTTTCTTTCTTTCTGGCATCACAAGGGAAGTGTGTAGGACTTGGACAAGATCACAGCACAGCTTACCGCATGCAGCAAAAGCTGCTCCAGTCAGTGTATTACAGCATACACAGCAGCTGGACTGTTCTGGCACAGTGGGTATTCATTTCAACCATGCTGGACCAAACTACATTTTTTTCAGTCACTGGAAACACAGCATTTACACATCCAAGAAAATTCTATAACTGGGATACCTCCAGTTAGAATGAAAACCTAACAATTGCAAATATTCTCCTCTTACGGTAATGCTCCTTGGCATTTTACAGACACCTATACCTGAAGAAGTAATAACGAATATTGGAGATCTGTTTATTTCACAGCTAAAGCACAAGCTCTGGAGCGATCTTCCATCTTCTTCCTTTACTATATTTTAATCACAAAGAACAAGCATGTCTGGACACCTGAACTGTTCATGATTGTTCCAGGACATTAGACTCACCAAGTAGAGAAAGCACCTTCAAAAAGAAAGTCAGTAACAGCAGCTCAAATTTTACACATGTTGTCATGTAACAACCAAAAACATAAATGTATTTTATTGGGATTTTATGTGATAGACCAACACAAAGTGGCACATAATTATGTAGTGGAAGGAAAATGATAAATGATTTTAAATTTTTTTTATAAATAAATATCTGAAAAGTGTGGCGTGCATTTGTATTCAGCCCCCTTTACTCTGATGCCCCTAACTAAAATCTAGTGGAACCAATTGCCTTCAGAGGTCACCTAATTAGTAAATAGAGTCCACCTGTGTGTAATTTAATCTCAGTATAAATACAGCTGTTCTGTGAAGCCCTCTGAGGTTTGTTAGAGAACCTTAGGGCCGGGTTCACACAGGGGCGATCTGACTTCTGGTGATTTGAATGCGACTTCAGCGTGACTTTGGGCGACTTACAACGCGACTTAAAGCGACCTCCATGCCAGGCGACTTTGCCTGTGGACAATCAGGGAAGGGAGGGGCTTGTCTGGGTAATTCACTGGGGTAAATTATTTTCTTTTTCCTGTAAAGTTGCTTCAGTATAGATGGGGATCTGACTTGGAGGCGACTTGCATTGACTTCTATGGGCACAAGTCAATAGAAGTCGCCTTGAAGTAGTACAGGAAGCTTTTCTGAAATCGGAGCGACTTCAGTAGTGTACATTAAGTCCGCTCTCATTCACTTCAAATCAATCAACTTGGGGCAACACAAGTCGGATCCCAAGTCGCTGTAGTGTGAACCGAGCCTTAGTGAACAAATAGCATCATGAAGGCCAAGGAACACATCAGACAGGGATAAAGTAGTGGAGAAGTTTAAAGCAGGGTTAGGTAATAAAAAAAATATCCTAAGCTTTGAACATCTCACGGAGCACTATTCAAAGAGTATGGCACAACTGCAAGCCTACAAAGACATGGTAAGGCCGGGCAAGGAAAGCATTAATTAGAGAACCAGCCAAGAGGCCAATGGTAACTCTGGAGGAGCTGCAGAGGTCCACAGCTCAGGTGGGAGAATCTGTCCACAGGACAACTATTAGCTGTGCAATCCACAAATCTGGCCTTTATGGCAAGGAGAAATCCACTGTTGAAAGAAAGCCATAAAAAGCCCCGTTTGCAGTTTGCGAGAAGCCATGTGGTGTACACAGCAAATCTGTGGAAGAAGGTGCTCCTGTCAGATGAGACCAAAATTGAACTTTTTGGCCTAAAAGTATGTAATGCATACTAGCACATCATGCCTTAACCTGGCAGGGAAAGGTTTTTTTTTCAAATTTTCCTGCCGTTTTAATTAAGGTTTTGTGAGAAGTACTCAGATGGTACATCTTAGAAATAATATGGCACCTAAAGTGTCTTATAAAGTCTCATGCTCATTAGAATGAAGGAAAATACTTGGCTGACAGATAAAATTATCAATCATTATCACTTTTTAGCTAAAAGTTTAGTTAGTTTAGTTATTTACCATTTCTTGTAAAAGTTCAATGACTTGTTGAATACAGTCATTTACATCACAAGAATCAGTTTTCAGTACCAGCTCTGGGGCCTCGGGCTTCTCATAATCAGAATCAATTCCAGTGAAACCTAAAAGACAGAATTAAATATGTACAGTTATACTGAATCTCAAGGTTAAATATTAAGACTATCAACACATGAGAGAATTATGGGAGACATGTCTTGACAAAAATAGAGGGGGAGGTGCTAAAATGACTGACAATACTAGCTATCTGGGACAGTCTGACTTAGAACAAGCACACAAAAAAAAAGGGAAATGGGTACTATAGATCTGTATACTTTTTCCGTGGAACTTATGCAAGAAGCACTGAAGCGCAAGAACCAGTAGGAGATCATTTTCTGTAGAAAAACATCACTGACAGCCCCCATATTCTTGATCACTTTACAATTTTTTTAACAATGTAGTTCACAAATAAAAGTACATGTTCAGGAACAGTCTTACATGATTGGTCTTCATATTTTATAGCACTTAAGAACCCACTCTATTCTCCTCTGCAACGTATCATTACTATCAGGAGTTTGTGCGGTCATGCTACACTGTACCCATATGAAATGTTTAGCATATTTTTCACACAAATAGGGCTTTCTTTTGGTGATATTTAATCACCACTTGCTTTTTTTTGCTAAAAAAAGAAAAAAAAAAACATTTTTCATAGTCTGTTATACAATTTTGCAAGCAGGTAATTTTTCTACTTCACTGATGAGCGTTGATGAGGCTGCACTGATGAGCACTGATAAGGCAGCACTGATAGGCTGCACTGATGGGCGACACTGATGGGCACTGACTATCAGAACACTGATAATCAGTGTCCTGATTATTAGTGTAGATCAAGGCTCGACAAATCCCGGGTGCCAAGTCGCCATGGCGACCAGAAACCGCGTCCTGGCGAGCGGCAGCCGGTCCTTCTCTCCCCTCTCTATCTAACAGCATCTCCGATTCAGTGAAGAGCCGTTCTCTTCTCAATCTGACAGCTGTGAAAAAAATCCAGGCAGCCTGCCAAGTATCTCACAACATGCTGATAAAAGAACCAAAAAAAACTTTGTTTATAATTCTCAAAGGAATGAACTCCGGTCTGTAGATGAGGCTACAGCGCAGGCTAGAAGTGGTTAAAAATGTATATTTCTTTGGTATATTTATTTTTATATTGAATTTTAAATATATCTAGCCTACACTAAATAATCTGAAGGATTTTGAAGTTTAAAAATGTACTTTTTAAAGAATCCCAGGTATTTAGTTCCTTGTATTCTGTGACACCTATTCACTATCCCCTGGGAGGGATTTTCAGCAGACAGTCAGTAAAGAACATTAAAAGTTCATGCACACCAGGCAGCAGAAAAAAACAGCACAAAAAAACGCTCCTATGGAGCATACTACACACACCTTTAGGTGCGTTAAACGCATGCAACGTTTAGATGCGTCAAGCATTTTCTCTGCCCAAAAGGTCCTCTAAAAAATGCGCTCGTGATGAGGCTATTTTTTTTCCAGACTACAAATATGCATGGACACATAAGCTAAGAGAGTTGCTTTTACGTGCTAAAAGAAAAAACTCCAAACGCCTGTATAAGCAGCATCTTTTATGCAGTGTGCGTGAGACCTAAAGATGAATAATGGGTATGGATTTTTTGATCCATCTTGAACTAATGTAACTAGGTATTTTCCATATTTGGCCAATCCCCACTGGAAGCTAGAAATCACTGAAGTAGACACCATTAATCCAGTAATCTCCACTCACGTCCGGGCCCCGTATTGAGCAGCTGATGCATTCTGAAGACAGGAGGCTGGCGGCCATTCAAGGAATGTGTCACGACACCTGGGGTCAGGTGACAGATGTGCACCGCTGGGGTGGGAATCACACCGCAAAGGTTGCGAAGCGCACCGCTAAGGCTGGGGACCTATAGCTGACTGCCGCTAATGAGCTCTGGCTGGTACGGGAAGACGGGCCCCTGGAGCACTGACACTAATGCATCAGTTTCACCAGGGGGCCTAAGGGAGTCTAAGAGCCAGTAGGTATTCGCCAGAGCCTCTGGTGGTGAGGATGGACTTGGCTGCAACTGGATCCAGGTCGCACCCCCCGGGGTCCCCTAGCTCACGCTCAGCTGGCTACAGGTGGAAGAGAGAAAGCAGCAGCGCAGGAACAGCAAGCATAGTCAGTGGCCTTCACAAAAGTCAGGGCCACAAGCAGACAAGGACAGACAGGAGAGCACGCCAAGATCGGGGTATCAAGCAGACAGAAGAAACAGAGAACAAGCCGAAGGTCGGGGGATCAAGCAGGCAGAGATAGCAACTGGATCCAGGTCGCGGCCCCCGGGGTCCCCTAGCTCATGCTCAGCTGGCTACAGGTGGAAGAGAGGAAGCAGCAGCGCAGGAACAGCAAGCATAGTCAGTGGCCTTCACAAATGTCAGGGCCACAAGCAGACAAGGACAGACAGGAGAGCACGCCAAGGTCGGGGCATCAAGCAGACAGAAGAAACAGAGAACAAGCTGAGGGTCGGGGGATCAAGCAGGCAGGGATGTTAGTCAGAACAAGCCAAAAGTCAGTAAACGGAAAGACTCAGAGCATACAACAAGAACAACCACACACAAAGCCAAACACACACAACATTGATTGGCAAGGAGGCTTTGCAGCACATGGCCTTAAATAGAGTTTCCTTAATTGAAGATTGGGGTGGAGTTCACTGAGAGGAGATTACTTAGCCCACAGGTGGTGACGAGAACGGCCTCCAGTCTGACACAACCAAGAGGTAAGCAAACAGACAGGACATGAATGTACTATAGGTTCATGACAGAATGCTTTGCATTTTCTGAATGAGTGAATGGTCTCCACCTCGTTCAGTCAGAGAATTCTTTGCATTTATTCAAAAAGTGCAAAGCATTAACTTAATGGCACATGTTTTGATCGGCCAACCTCTTTTGTTCAGAACGCAGTAGGGCAGCCACTCAGAACCTGGAAGCAAGTGGAGGTGTCTGCAAATAACAGTGTCTATTTCAGTGATTTACAGCTTTCAGAGGCATTAGCCAGGTATAGTATATAAGGGCATCTGAAAAGTATTCACGGCGCTTCACTTTTTCCACATTTTGTTATATTACAGCCTTATTCCAAAATGGACTAAATTCATTATTTTCCTCAAAATTCTACAAACAATACCCCCATAATGACAACGTGAAAGAAGTTTATTTGAAAACTTTGCACATTCTTTAAAAAAAAAAAAAACGAAAAAAATCACATGTACATATGTATTAACAGGCTTTGCTATGACACTCCAAGACAGAATTGTATCAAGGCACAGATCTGGGGAAGGGCACAGTGGCCTCGATCATCCGTAAATGGAAAAAGTTTGGAATCACCGGACTTCCTAGAGTGGGCCGCCTGGCCAAACTGAGTGATCGGGGAGAAGGACCATAGTCAGGGAGGTGACCAGGAACCCGATGGTCACTCTGACAGAGCCCCAGCGTTTCTCTGTGGAGAGAGAAGAACGTTCCAGAAGAACAAGAATCTCTGCAGCACTCCACCAATCAGGCCTGTATGGTAGAGTGGCCAGACAGAAGCCACTCTTCAGTAAAAGGCACATGACAGCCCGTCTGGAGTTTGCCAAAAGGCACCTGAAGTATATTCTCAGTCCATGAGAAAAATAATTCTCTGGTCTGATCAAACAAAGATTGAACTGTTTGGCTTGAACGGCAAGTGTCATGTCTGGAGGAAACCAGGCACCGCTCATCAACTGGCCAATACCATCTCTACAGTGAAGCATGGTGGTGGCAGCATCATGCTGTGGGATGTTTTTCAGCGGCAGGAACTGGAAGACTAATCAGGATAGAGGGAAAGATGAATGCAGCAATGTACAGAAACATCCTTGATGAAAACCAGCTCCAGAGCACTCTGGACCTCAGACTGGGGCAAAGGTTCCTCTTCAAAAAGGACAACGATCCTAAGCACACAGCCAAGTTAACAAAGAAGTTAGTGCATCACCTGAAACTACGGATACTGGAAGCCTGTGCTAGCATTTCTCCTGCGGTGTTGCTATCAGTGTGTGAAGAGTGGGAGAAGAGGGTTGCATTGACAATCCAACACAATGGGCAGCACATTGAACACATTTTATAAGTGGTCAGAAACTTGTAAATAACTCATGAAAGAATAAAGTTACGTTAAAACCAAGCACACCATTGTTTTTCTTGTGAAATTCCCAATAAGTTTGATGTGTCACATGACCCTCTTCCTATTGAAAAAACAAAAGTTGGATTCAAAATGGCTGACTTCAAAATGTCCGCCATGGTCACCACCCATCTTGAAAAGTTTCCCCCCTCACATATACTAATGTGCCACAAACAGGAAGTTAATATCACCAATCATTCCCATTTTATTAAGGTGTATCCATATAAATGGCCCACCCTGTAGAATTACCACGTATAATGACTTATATTGTGGATTTCTGTGGCAGGCTGGATTGATACAATGGGTTGCACTGATTTGAAAGACGTGTGGTTACCTCCACTTGTTTTCTTCTTCTTTTTTTCTGTTGTAGTTTGCCCAATTTTTGGACCCCGATCATTGGGAACTTACCCCCAGCGGTTCTTGTATGGAGTGTAAAGCACTTATTATACCACAGAGGGGATCTTGGGGTTCCACCGCCTTTGAGGTATCCCATGCTTGGGTATTCGGCACTGTAAGTTTGGTTTTGTAGAATGTGGTGACCTGTATGATCTTTGGATTAAATTGTTCACTAAAATCAATTTTATGTTCACAGAATATGGTATAATATCCCTGATGAAGATAAAATTTTAACCTTTTCGAAAAGCATTGGATGTCCCCAAGGACTGATGTCAACTACAGTCATTGATGGTCACACCATCTTAGGGGAATACCATTTTCCAACTGGAACATATATGATTATCCTCTATGATTCGATCTAGCATGGATATGTGATGTATAACCATGTGAAGGCCCTTTTATGGAAATGCATATTATTTTGTGTGGCTTTTATAATGTTTTGTACGAATAAAATATGTTTTTTTTAAGAAAAATTATATGAACATAAGATCCTTTGTTGCACTTACTGCATTGAATGAGATATACCACATTACTAGAGGTACAGCTGCATGATCCCATGATATTGAAGGTCCCATTTGTGTGTGTGACACTTTTGGATGGATTGATCTGGTTGCACAGTTTGCAACGTTTTTTATTGCAGGGTTTGCTTCCATTATTTGTGACTTCATAGTTCCCTGCTGATTAGTTTATGTCTGAGATTGGGTGGTTGCCTGAAAGCCAATATTGGGGGTTGTTGGAATATTTCTTTCAGAGTATCATCTTCTGTTATAATGGGTTGTAAATCTTTGATTATCTTTTTTATCCCTTCTAGTGCTGGGTTGTATGTAGTGACTAGAGGTACACGGTTATTTGTTTTTTTTCTCTTTGTATTGGAACCAGATCAATCTATCCAAAAGTGTCACACACACAAATGGGACCTTCAATATCATGGGATCATGCAGCTGTACCTCTAGTAATGTGGTATATCTAATTTAATGCAGTAGGTGCAACAACGGATCTTATGTTGGGGAAACAGGACAGAAATTGCAAACAAGGATGAATTTACACAGACATTCCATCAAGAATCATAAAGAAGATGATTTATGCACACCGGTGGGACATCATTTTTCACAACCAGACCACGCTATTGAAAACCTCAATGTTTTAGTTCTTAAAGGGGATTTCAGAACCATGCAGGAAAGGAAAACGTTTGAACTAAGAATGATTCTTCTTTTTGACACAAAAAATAACGGCTTAAACTTGGATATAGGTTTTCTCACTCATTATTCTAAAGTTTTACGACCCCCTCTGTGACTGTCACCCCCCCTCCCCTCCCCATTCTATAACTCTGCCTGTCTTATCTCACTATCTCAGCACCTATAGTTTCATTACCATTGCCTTATACATTGATTTGTATTTGTTTGTTTTTCCTTTCTCCTTTCTCTCAGAGGTTTTTTCTTTTTTTTTTTTTTAACATTTGGCTAAAACTGTTTTTATTCAGTACTGCTTGGACCTTGAAGAAGGGGAGATACCCCGAAAGCTTGTCCTGAAAAAATTTTATGTTAGTGCAAATAAAAAAAGTATCAAAGACAGTACTCAATTTTCTCAAGCACAATTGCACTAATATGGCTACAATCACCTCAATGAATTCTATATTACTCTATTGCCCAAAAAATCCCTTTTCGCATTTTGAGGTACACTTTTTCAGCTAAAATATGGGATGTGGCAATCACACACAGGTCTCAATGGATTATATCCTTTAAAGGGGTATGAATACTTTTTCAAGGCACTGTAAATGGGATTTTTTTCCTTTTTTATTTTTAATATATTTGCAAAGATTTCAATAAACTTCTTTCATGTTGTCATTATATGTATTGTTTGTAGAATTTTAAGGAAAATAATGAATTTAATCTGTTTGGAATAAGGCTGTAACATAACAAAATGTGGAAAAAGTGAAGCGCTGTGAATACTTTCCAGATGCACTGTACATAGTTATCTTGGGTGAAGCTGAACCAATGAAGATATGTATAAAATATCTATACCTGGATTCATCTTTAATCAGAGACTTCCTCTTACAGATTTAAGGGGACTGTTACGTGGGGTACACACTATAAGAAAATCGGCCTGGATTTTCCTTGTTTTCACAGCAAGTCCGAACCGAAGAAGGAAATAATGTACGAAAATTCTCTTGCAAAAAAGGCCTTTTTTTTTTTGTTTGTTTCTCATCACGCGCAGTCTTTCATTTATGATTTTTCTTGTCCAAAAATCGTACGAAAACGGTACACATTGAACGAAAATGGTTAGCTTGGTCCCCGTACGAAAAAAAATTTGGAGTTTGTCCCTTCTGAAATTTTGGTTCGGAAAGTCGGATTGGCTGTCAAAAGTTGTGTACACACTATCAGAAAAATGTACGATCGTTCCTCAGATGAAAATGTTCACCAGCTACATGAAACATTGATCCATTTTCAAACCATTGCTAACATAATTCCAGCCTGCTGAACCACTTCTGCATGATCTTCTTGTCTAGCAGAATGGCAGATAGTTTAACCGATTGCCGACCAGCCGCTGTAGTTTTACGGCGGCAGGTTGGCTCTCCTGCGCAAACCGCTGTCATGGTACGTCGGCTCGCACAGGCATGGGCGCGCAAACAGAATCACGCACCTGCTGCACACTCCGTTAGCGTGCCTGCGGGTCTGGCAGACTCCATGTCCGCCGGCAACCCGCAATCGCCTTCTACAGAGTGTAAACACGGTGGATCCCCGTTCTGTCAGGGGACATGACACAGATCTACTGTTCCCAGTGATCGGGAACAGTTAGATCTGTCATGCCCCAGCCAGCTCAGCCCCCACACAGAACACGCTGAGGGAACACACTTAACCCCTTGATCACCCCTTACAGTTTAACCCCTTCCCTGCCAGTGACATTTATACAATAATCAGTGGCTATTTTTAGCTCTGATTGCTGTATAAATGTCATTGGTCCCAAAAAAAGTCAAGTGTCCGATCTGTCTGGGGCAATGTCGCAGTCCCGATAAAAATAGCAGATCGCCACCATTACTAGTAAAAAAAATAAATAAATAATAAAAATGGCATAAATATATTCCCATAGTTTGTAGACCCAATAACGTTTGCGCAAACCAATCAATATACACTTATTGCGATTTTTTTTTACCAAAAATATGTAGAATATATATATATATCGGCCTAAAATGAGGAAGAAATTCATTTTTTTTAATTATTTTGGCGTTAAAGCGGAGTTTCACCCAAAGGGTCCCAGGTCCACTTCCTCTCCTACAGCCGCTGCTCCGGAAGGAAGCTCACCTCCCTCTTGGTGATCTTCTGGGACACGTCACAGGTCCCAGAAGATATGCCGGCCATTCACAAGGCGCAACACGACTCTCGCATGCGCAGTGTGCGCCCAAAGCCGGGTGCCCACACTTGTGATGCTGGAGCCGCCGAGGGGAGGGGGAGAAGAGTGAGTCCTCGAGTGACCGCATCGATGGATCATGGGACAGGTGAGTGTCCGATTGTTAAAAGTCAGCAGCTACACTTTTTGTAGCTGCTGACTTTTAACTGGGTGGAACTCCGCTTTAAATACCGGGGCTATGGCAGCAAATAGCTGCCATAACCCCAGTATTTTCTTCAATGGCGGGCGGTCCAATTTTATGATAAAAGTGGTCTGCGCCACGTCCTTGTCGCCGCTTACCGCAGACGATCTGATCCTCTTCCCTCTTGGGCAGGAAGGCGAGTGAGGGCATGATAGCCCCCTCTCAACTCCATGCCCTTGGAGGTACCGGAGCGACGTCAAACGTGACTTCCACCCTCCGGCCTTAAAGGGGCAATTTAAAAAAAAAGCGAAAAAAAAAAAAACCCTTTTTTTTTTTTTTTTACTATTACTTTTAAGTGTTAATGTGAGATCTGAGGTCTTTTTGACCCCAGATCTCACATTAAAAGAGGTCCTGTCCTGCTTATTTCTATTACAAGGGCTGTTTACATCTCTTGTAATAGGAATAAAAGTGATCCAAATTTTCTTTTTTTTTTTTAAAAGGACAGTGCAAAAGTAAAAAATAAAAAGTAAAATAACTAAGAAAAATTTTTTTTAAAGTGCCCTGTCCCTGCGAGCTCGCAAACGCATACATAAGTTGCACCCACATATGAAAACGGTGTGCAAACCACACATTTGAGGTATCACCACGATCGTTAGAGCAACAGCAATAATTCTAGCATGAGACCTCCTCTGTAACTCAAAACTGGTAACCTATAGACATTTTTAAAAGTTGCCTATGGAGATTTTTAAGTGCCAAAGTTTGTCACCATTCCACGAGAGGGCGCAATTTTGAAGCATGACATGTTAAGTATCAATTTACTCGGCGTAACATTATCTTTTACAATATAGAAAAAAATTGGGTTAACTTTACTGGTGTCTTATTTTTTAATTCAAAAAGTGTATTTTTTTCAAATAAATTGTGTTTGTAAGACCGCTGCGCAAATACGGTGTGTAACGACCGCCATTTTATTCTCTAGGGTGTCTGAAAAAATGTATATAATGTTTGGGGGTTCCAAGTAATTTTCTACCAAAAAAAATGATTTTAACTTGTAAACAGATGTGAAAAATAGGCTCGGTCCTTAAGTGGTTGAAGTAAGAAGCTGCCAAATGTAACAATTCTTTTCACTCTTTTCTTTAGGTCCCCTTCACACTGCCCGCACACAAAACTGGAGCGGTTTAGTATGTAGGCATCTTTTTACAGAGTAGTTAGCATAGGATTTAGAAAGTGGGTGGGAGCGGCTTTAACCACTTCCTTACCCGGCACTTAAACCCCCCTCCTGCCCAGACCAATTTTTGGCTTTCAGCACTGTCGCATTTTGAATGACAATTGCGCGGTCGTGCGACGTTGCCGTCCTCCCCCCAAATTCACGGCCCATTCCTTCACCAATTTCGGCGAGGGTGGGTGAAAGATTTAGGATACGATTGATGAGACATTTTTCTACGGATGTATGATTTGGCGAGGTCAAAACACACGCCCGTCACACTTCCCCTGGATTTCTTTTCTCACTTTTCTTAACAATGTAAACCGTCGAAGAATGAAGTTGGTGAATTCCTGGCTCGGATAAAAAGTGTAGACAAATGTTCAATTTTAGTAAAAAAAACCATCTTTTAATGAACCTTGGGGGTTTGTAATATATGTAAAAAAGTCTGTGGGAT
>BLSH010110063.1:287698-303493 GCA_018402905.1 Glandirana rugosa
TATTTTTTTTTAGCGTTAGCCGCATGATCACAGCCTTCCTTTACATGGAAGCTGTGATCACTTCCCTTCCCCAGTTAGGGCAGTCCCCATACAGTAAGAACACGCCCAGGGAACATAGTTAACCCTTAGAGCGCCCCCTGCAGGTTAACCCCTTCACTGCCAATGGCATTTACACAGTAATCAGTGCATTTTTATAGCACTGATCACTGTATAAATGGCAATGGTCCCAAAAAAGTGTCAAAATGTTCCGAAATGTCCGCCCTAATATCGCAGTACTGCTAAAAATCGCAGATCGCCGCCATTACTAGTAAAAAATAAAAAAATATAAAAACCCCAGAAATGAATTCTCATCATCCGTAAACGCGACCACTTTTGCGCAAACCAATCAATAAACGCCGATTGCGATTTTTTTTTATCACAAATATGAGGAAGAATATAAATCGGCCAAAACCGATGAAAAAAAATGTTTTTTTATATTTTTTTTTGGATTTGTATTTTAGCAAAAAGTAAGAAATTTGGGTTTTTTTGCAAAATTGTCGCTCTTCTTTTGTTTATAGTGGCGATCAGAAATGACGCAGCGGTGATCAAATACCACCAAAAGAAAGCTCTATTTGTGGGGAAAAAAGGACGCAAATTTTGTTTGGGTACAACCTCACACGACCGCGCAATTGTCAGTTAAAGCGACGCAGCGCCGAATCGCAAAAAGGGCTCTGGTCCTAAAGTGTGAAATCCTTCCGGGGCTGAAGTGGTTAAAGTGGTTGTAAAGGCTGAAGGTTTTTTACCTTCATGCATTCTGCGCGCAGGCAGTGGTGCCCCCAGGGCAAGCAGCTTTTTCTGGGGGCACTACTCGAGGGGGAGGGGCCAGGACCTACTCCGGATTTTTTCTGCTCCAGTTTTGATAAATTCCCCTCACAGTATTGTGGATTCGTTACCTAGTAGGGACTTATCTACTTTTACAGAATTGACCTTGGTTTGTGAGAAAATATCTTTTGTTCGTGCTACTTCATAAAGAACTTCTTTCTAAGACTACAATCACACCGTTGGATGCAGGAGAGCACCCAACACACTGTATGCCAGGCAGAATTTCACCTGTGGCTCAGGTTGCTGTGTCCCCCCCCCCCCCCCCCCCCAAATACTGGAGTGTTCTGGCAGGGGGCCATCTCCCTGTCAGCTTAGCAGGGGAGATCGCTGGACTAACTTTGCATAGTTAGTACAGCAGCTCTGACTGGAGCTGACAGGTTTTTTGTTCAACCCCTGGGTTGAATGAAAAAAAGAAAAATAATAGTGTGTACCAGGCTTAAGTAACAGATGTAAACTGTGCGTATATCATTTTACACTGATATCATTGTTTGTAAAAGCTTTTTTATTGACTGTTCATATAGTGTTTTACAAGCCTTGCTATCTCAAATTGTGTAACTTCTTTCTCAGCTACAATGTTTCCTTATAGCAATACGCCTTAGGCTAGGTTCACACTATCCGACATGAAAACGGTCAGACTTTTGATCCTACCTTACTCTGCGACTTGTATCCTACAATCGGACCTAAATTGGTCCGACTTCTGTGAACGGGATCCGACTTTGATCCCGACAATACCAGGCACCTTGTGCTCTGATCTTGAAGGAGAACCCCCATTAAAATTTTAAAAAACGGCATGGGGCCCCCCTCCAAGAGCATACCAGGCCATTCGGTTTGGAATAGATTTTAAGGGGAACCCTTACTAGACCCTTGTCCGAGCACGGAGCCTGGCAGGCCAGGAAAGGGGGTGGGGACGAGCGAGCGCCTCCCACCCCAAAGCACCTTGTCCCCATGTTGATGAGGACAAGGGCCTCTTCCCAACAACTGTTGCCGGTGGTTGTCAGGGTCTGCGGGCGGGGGGGCTTATCGGAATCTGGAAGCCCTCTTTAATAAGGGGGTCCCCAGATCGTGGCCCCCCACCCAATGTGAATGTGCTACATTGTACCCCTACCCATTCACCTAAAAAAAAGTGTAAAAAAAAAAAAAAAAAAAACACACTGCACATCTTTTTAAAATATTTTATTAAATTAGTTCCGGGGTCTTCTCCCTCTCCGGCGTCTTCTTTCTTCACACTTATGCGGGTCTTCTTTCTTCTGAGGGGTCTTCTATCTTCTGCTCTTCTGCCGCTGTCTTCTCCCTCTGTTTTTCTTCCCATGTTGACACAACACGATCTCCCGGACTAATGGTGTCTCCGCACTCTGCATTGTTTTATATTGGCATTGGGCGGAACCACCCCCTGGCTTCATCCGGAGGCCCCTCCCCTTAAGACGTCACAGCCCTGCCACGGGCAGGGTCTGGTATGGATTTTGGGGGGGAACCTATGCCTTTTTTTGGCGTGGTGGTTCCCTTTAAAATGCATACCAGACCGAAGGGTCTGGTATGGATTTTGGGGGGGACCCTACACCATTTTTTTGGCATTGGGGTTCCCCTTAAAATCCATACCAGACCGAAGGGCCTGGTGTGCCCTTGGAGGGGGACCCCACGCTGTTTTTTTTTTTATTTTAATTTGGCTGGAGTTCCCCTTCAAGATCCAGAGCACAAGTCGCATGCCAAAGTCGAATCAGTTAAGACAATGATCCGACTACACTGTTTTTCAATGGGCTTAAGTAGGACCAAAGTCAGACAAAAGCAGTACAGGAACCTTTTTCAAAGTCAGTCCGACAAGTCGGACCAGTTAAGACAGCTCTAACAGGGAATCATTGTTTTTGTGATATAATGTGACTTGTGCGCCTAGTGTCGGTCTGATTCTCCGACCAGTGTGAACCCAGCCTTAAACTCCAATGCAGCTCCACGTTCGTGTAAATGTCATTGCATCAAACAATAAGGCAAAAAACCTTTGTTACTCCATCAAGGAACTGAACTGTAGAGGGGATATGCTTTTTATTATTTTTGGTACAGGTGATTTGTTCTGTAAGGTTGTGTGTACTACATTTTCTTGCTCTGCCCTTCAAAGATGAGCTGCATCTAGCTGTGGTTGGGCTCACAGCAATACACCACATATGAATTGAAAGGCCACTGATATCTGTAGTAGTCACGTTATTCACATGGCCACAGTGAAAGCACATAATACAACCTTAAAGGGCAAGTTCATTTTTAGATAAGGTACATGTCCATACCCTACAGACAAAACTAGTTACTGTAAAACTCACCTGTCGGCAGCACTAACCATTCTTTTGTTACAGCTGCATCCTTACACCAAAAAGCACAAATAAATGCATACCCTAAAAATACCTGCCAACACTCAAATGCCATTCATGATGTTATTGTAATGGTGTAATACTTGCATAGGTTTCCAAACCTTCCTATGACAACCTGGCTACAAGGAAATGCGTGTCACTTATACAAATGGCCTCAAGAAGAGTTTGGTGAAGACATATGTCACATGTATTGTGGACTTCTATTTTAATAATTGCAAATGTGGCTTCCCCTAATCCCCTAAGGTGTATCCAGTCTTCACCACTAAACCATCAGCAAAGTTTAGCACCCAGATTGCAGCCCTCAAGTTTGCCCCAGTGGTGACATGCAGGCAGGGAGCCAACGCAAAGTTCCAGCCTCACAGACAAGTGTATAGTTTGCAAACAAATTGTGGATAAGGTAGGCAGCAAGTAGACAAAACCAGACATGGGTTAGAGCATGCAGAGTATAACACAGGTATAAGGCAAGGGAAGCAGGAGACAGTCTACTGCAATTCCCTTCTCCTTGGCCTAATTTTACACAGGTTGCCCCCCACCACCTTCAGTCTATTATGAATGCTGCTGCCAGACTCATCCACCTTAACAACCACTCAGTACAGGCGGTCCCTGGGTTACAAACAAGATAGGGACTGTAGGTTTGTTCTTAAGTTGAATTTGTTTGTAAGTCGGAACAGGTACATTTTTTAAGTGTAGCTTCAGCCAAGAAAACTATTTTTAAGCTTTTTGGATAGCATAGGGAAGGGGTAACACCCCTGTAATGTTTGTTTTGCTGTCTATGTTTCTGTTCAGAAGATTTCACCTCACTTCCTGTTCCAATGACAATTGGATTTTGAAAATTTTGAGTTGTTGTGGAAACAAACCTTGGTGATAAAGTATCAAGGGAGCCACCTTTTTCCCATAATAACTCTTACAGGAGTGAATGTCCCTTCCTAGGGGGAGATTTCCTGTCACTTCCTATTGTCTCCCTCCGTTTGTAAGTAGGAGTCGTTTGTAAGTCGGATGTTTGTAACTAGGGGATCGCCTGTATCTACCACCCCTCTACCAATCCCACTCCACTGTCTTTCACTCACCAATGAATCAAATTCAATTTACTAACAGCATACAAAGCCATCCACAACTCTGCTTAAGAAATAATCACCAACCTCATCTCAAAATATCACCCAAACCATCCTCTTCGCTCCTCTCAGGACCTCCTTTTCTCTAGCTCCCTGTGTTTTTGCTCCATATTGGCATATTTTATGAATAGGTAAAACGCTCAGAGCAAGGCATGTTAGCTGTTTCAGGTTCCAGGAGTATCCTTCTAAATCAAGCACTCAAAGCAACATGCTGACATACTGTACAAAATTTTCTTTGCGGATCTATTAAACTCCTACACAGGTTACTATACTAATCTTTCCCAATAGGGTTTCTTATTCATACCTAAACAGTGTGGATAAAAATCGATGATTTTTTTTAAAAAAATCAGATTTTTTTTAATTTAAATCGATTTTTTGATTTTTATTGAATTTATTTTAATAAAATGCTTTTGAAGTAAAAATCTATCTAAAGATTGTTTTCTATTTAAGATACATTAATAATTTAGTTTATTCAGCATGAAATGGAGCTTAGTTATGTAGCATGAGGCTGTATATTCTGCAATATTTACATTTTTGGTAAACTCATTCAATAAATCCTAGCTCTGCAAGCTGAGATAATATGCACTGCACTGATGCATTTACACAATTTCACAGTAACCTTGAGATAAAACAAAGTTCAGGAATATTCCATTATACCATTATTTTGCAAATCTATGTACACTACAAACTGTATGATTGAATCGGTTCTGATATCGCTGTATTACTAACCTGACAGCTTATTATTCTAAATAGGAAACCTTAATTTTGTTTGCAAACATTAAAGATTCTAACTAAGAATAAGTCCTTGCGTTTAAAGAGCACCTGTCATTTCAGATCCATCATGGCAGCGCCTGTTAGCGGGCATCCACTCACCTGCTGCCGCCACATCCCTCACCTTGTAGCGTCACTGCCGCATCACTAGCTGTCCCATTAAAGTCAATGGGACTGTCGGTGAGTCAACAGCGGGTCAGAGGAGATGCTGCGGAACAGAGACGACAGTTGCCCTTTAAAAATTATGATTAAAATCAAGTTGATTTAAATCAAGCCTTTTTACTAGTGATTTAAATCGTGATTTAAATCGAATTGATTTAAATCAAATCCACCCTGTACCTAAACACTCTTCTGTTAGGATCACATGTAGTTTTAAACTTGCCCAAACTTTGCCAGCAAGAATAAAAAATAAATTATAAATGTGAATGAATGGGCTCTTGCCATTTAGTCAGTACCTGCGACCTATCTATGCTAGGTTTCTTTGAGCTAAGCTGGTGCTGCTTGTAGAGATCACAGGCCATTACTAGGGATATGCGTGGGTACAAATGTGTAATGTGTCAGTTCCAAACAAGGTAACTGCACATGCTCCATTTATATGTTTGATAAGCTTCAGTAATGTCTACAGCTACTACCATACATTGGTTGAGGGAGCTACCCTTTCCTGATGGCCATTAGATCCTGCTAGTTCACCTTCTTTATTAATAAGTCAATGTTGTTTTTGTGATTCCCAACCCCTTTATTAACCTCTTCACAACTGCCTAATATATGCAGGGTCCAAGAAGTGGGCTTTATTTCTGGGCACCGCATATACAGTATGTGTTCCTGTGTTTGTGCTGGAAGCGCACTGACAACAATCTGCCATTGACATCTGTGGGTCTGGAACGATCAGGACCCAGAAGAACCGACTCTCGATCACATGTTCTTGTGACAGACTATCACAATGATTATTACCATCTCTGTGTCTTGAAAGGATACACTGTATTTTTTCTGCGAGAGCAAAGAGCAATTGTAAAGGCTTTTATTTTCCCTTAAAAATATGACACAGGTTAATACTTACCTGCTCTGTGCAACGGAATTGTAGAGCAGCCCCGATCCTCCTCTTCTCATGTCCCCTGTCGGCACTCCTGGCTCCTCCTCTTGGCTCCTCCTCGTGTGCCACCATAGGAAACTGCTTTATATCATGGCATACCTGCCGGCTCAACCTCAAGCCCTGCTGCCTGCGTCTATTGACACAGAGAGCGAGGCTCAGCTTTGCCTCCCACTCCCTCATCACCGGATATGACCGAGAGAAGGGGGAGCCAATGGCTGCTGCTGCTCTCAGCAGGGCCTGTGAGAATGGGAAAAAGAGGAGAGAACTGCTGCAGACGTGTTTAGCACTGGATTGAGATCAGGCTCAGGTAAGTAAAAAAGAGGGGTTGAGGAGGCAGTACACACACTGTGACTAAAACATTTTTTTCCTTAACCACTTAAGGACCGAGCCTCTTTCTGAGATTCAGTATTTACAAGCTAAAATCATTTTTTTTTGCTAGAAAATTACTTAAAACCCCCAAACATATTTATTTTTCTAACACCCTAGAGAATAAAATGGTGGACGTTGCAATACTTTATGCCACATCATATTTGCGCAGTGGTCTTACAAGCTCCCTTTTAAAAAAAAATTCACTTTTTTGAGTTAAAAAATAAGACAACAGTAAAGTTAGTCCAATTTTTTTCAATATTGTGAAAGAGAATGTTACGCCGAGTAAACTGATACCCGACATGTCATGCTACAAAATTGCTCCCGCTTGAGGAATGGCGACAAACTTTGGCACTTCAAAACCTCCATCAGCGACGTTTAAAAATTTCTACAGGTTACCAATTTTGAGTTACAGAGGAGATCTAGTGCTAACATTATTGCTCTCGCTGTAACGATCGCGGC
Source organism: Glandirana rugosa (assembly GCA_018402905.1). Lineage (NCBI taxonomy): Eukaryota > Metazoa > Chordata > Amphibia > Anura > Ranidae > Glandirana > Glandirana rugosa. The sequence continues at coordinate 294,712 of BLSH010110063.1, forward strand.
AATACCTCACGTGTGGTTTGAACACCGTTTTCATACGTGGGCGCGACTTACGTATGCGTTCCCTCGGTGGGACGGGGCCAATGCCATGGAGCCGAGTGGGCGGCATCTTCCGCTCACTCGGCATTCAGGCAGTGGGGGGAGTGGACCTGATCGTCTCTGCTACCGGCGGGTCTGGCAAGTGGCGGAGACAATGGGAAAGTGGCAGGAGGGGGATGGGCACTTCTCCCGCCCCCGATAAAAGTGATCTTGCGGCGAATCTGTTGCAGAAACCACTTTTATCTGAAAGCTATCGTAGCTATCTGCTACGATGGCAACGGTATTCCAAGGCAAAGTAACCCCATATAATGACGGCGAGCGGCCCGGAAGTGGTTAATGCAGGAAATGCACTAAAAAGGTTTAAGCTTTACAACCACTTTAAAGATTATTTGAGGGCTTGAGTGTAAGTGGCAGGGTTTTCCTAAAGCCTCATACACACGATGCGAATTTTGGACGACAGAACGTCCATTTTTTTGTTGGATGCTTGTCTCATGTCGAAAGCAAAGAGCGTACTAACAATGCGAAAATTTTCGCATGACCGAATTCAACGTCAGAAGTGACGTAATACCTTGAATAGTTTTGTATGTATTTGTTCGTTTCTGAGCATGCGTAGTCGTGATTGTATGATTTATTTTATACGAAAACTGTACTGATGATACGAAAATCGGACGTTGAGTTGCCGTACGAAAAACATTTTCTAGTCTGCACAACCAGCTTTTGTCTTACGAAAAATCTAAATCGGCTGTCGAAAGGACCATACTAACGGTAAGAATTTCGGACAATCTGCCACCAAACGAAAATTCCCTTCCGAAGTTTGCATCGTGTGTATGGGGTTTTCATGGTTGTTCCTTCCCCCTCCACCTGAAGAAGTGGCACAGGCTGCCCACGTCATCGGAGCCTGCTGTCAAGGAAACGCGTCGCATTTACGACGCCATCTGCCGGGGACGATTGTACTTGCGCTCCATGCCTCGTTCCTATTCCGTCCAAGCCGGCTGATACAAGCTTTCGGTAGTGAACGGCTGGAGACGCTGCAGCATCGCTGCCCCACCATCTCCTGGTGGGACTGGCTTTTTCATCACCCTCTCCATCCTTAGACTGTGATCGTGCCTTTCTAATTTTGATATTCTGTGAGTGTTTTCAACCGTTTGATTAAATGCCTTATTTTATCTATTGCACTTAGAGGTGCCTCTCTGCTTTGTCTGGGATCCGGTTCATCCCTGAAGGCTGCCCCTGGTGCTACTTATGTGGACTACCACTGACATCACATGTCGTTTTCATCTTGTTGTATATACTGTAAGAAGCTGATTTATGTTGTTTTTCCTTAGATCCGTTCAGTACCTTTTTCTATATTCCTGTTGATCATTGCGCCTTATACTTGTATAAAGTTGCAAAATTGGGTTTGGGCTCTAAGGTTTCACCCTAGTCTTGAAAGAGGTAACATGAAACAGCTCCAAGCAAAAAAGGGTTAGAACATAAGTAACGTACACTTGCAAAAACCCTAGCACACCACCCTTATGTACAGGTTTTTAGTAGATGCTGCAAACTCACTCTTATCTTCTTGTTTTTCTCTTTGATATGTTAAGTGGCCTTTTGTTACATGGGTTTGAGATTTGCACTGCAAACAGGTGGCATCAGCAACACTTGGAATCTCTCTGTTGTAAAGTGGATTGTCCTGACCTCTCCAATGTGGAGTTGTCACATTTTCACTCCGATGTTTTTGCACTTTTCAAAAATAATACATTAAAACAGAAAAGTTTACCCATGTACATAAAGCCTCAATGAAATGAATGTACCCAACTATTCAATTAAAGAAGTTTAAAGCAGGTCTCCTATTGTATATGTAAACATGTTTTTGACCATGGCTTGGTTCTACAATAGCTCCCCTGCACGCAAGTATCCAACTAACCTGCGCTCGGAATAAAATTTTAAAAAATTGTGAACAAAGAGAGTGTTACCTGAGAAGAACCAATGTAATACTTAATGTTTAAACCTCCCTGGCGGTAATCACGAGTGTGGCTCGGGGTGGAATTTCAGTACCATTAGCGGTAACCCCGAGCCACACTCGGGATTGCATTGCTGGATCCAAGGCAGCATTACTCACCTTGTCCCCTGGATCCAGCGATGTCCTCCCGCGGTGTCAGCGTGTCTGTCCCTCTGCCCGATGCCTCTGTGTGCCGGGCTCCGTTCCCTGCGAGCGTTGCGTCGCACGGGGATGGAGACCGGCGGGAAATTCAAATAGTGAAACACACAGTATACATACAGTACACTGTAATCTGTAAGATTACATTACTGTATGAAATCATTTCACATCCCCTTGGTCCCTAGTGGTTTGCCCAGTGCCCTGCATGCACCTTTATATTATATATGTCATTCTTTCTGCCTGGAAATATGAGAATGTCCATAGCAACCAAAAAGTGTCCCTTTACATCAAAAGTGTTTTTTATCAGCTAGAAAACAGCGATAGTAAATAAGAATCATTTGCAGAATTGAGTGATACTGATTTTTGGGGAAATTTATCATCAGAAACTGAAAGTGACGACAGCGACAATTCTGCAACTGAGCAAATTTCAGTGTTTTTGGTTTGATTACATTATTGAATACATTTTATTACTATTACGTTATTATTTCCGATAATTATTTTTAGTTATTTATTATATTATAATTTATGATTTCATGTTTCAAACTTTTTCATACCCGGGATGTCTACTAGACTCTTATTTGGACAGATTTAAGTGAGTTATTGCTAAGAATTACAGGCCTACAATATAAAACGCCAAATTTCCATGCAAAATAATCGTACCGCTTTCAGCACCAAAAATCTGAAATAATCATACCGCCAGGGAGGTTAAAATATCCCTCTCTGCATAATGTTCTATATTTCTTAGGTTGATACAGTATTTCTCTGTATACATATAATACTTTTTGTCTTCACATTATTTAACTAGGTTTATTCCACATAATATAGAGTGTGTGTATTTGTAACAAATTGTAACACATTCGAATTGTATAAATGTATCATTACTGAAGAGTTATAGCATGTTAACCTTTTTTCTATATATAATATTTTTATAAAAATATTTTAGTAATAAAATTTTTTAATTATGTCAACCAAAGAGAAGAAACCCCCTTGGGACTTTAAATGAGAAGACCAACTCCTCAAGAAAAAGAGTACATGTATATACAAAAATATTGAAATCTTTATTACATACAAAGCACAATTGGATAAAAAACAGGTATACACATGACATGCAGCAGGACAACAGGAAATGCTGATGCGCACACAAATGGAAGACAATAACAAATTAAAAAAAGACCACTAATCTGCCAGGGAGAAGGCAGAAAAGGACCCAACGCGTTTCAATGTTATTAGTGGAAATCTTCCTCAGGGGTGAGTGGTCATTGTGTTTAAAAACAATACATCCAGTCAGAACGAATACTCTGGAACCTTCTCAATGGAAGAAATAGTAGAGGATAAGCCCTATAACTCAAAATCAAGCCATAGGAGTGTGCCACGGGTCAGCAGACAAACTAGTAGATAACCAAAGCAGATTAGGAAAAAAGGGCTGGCAGAGTATCGGAGAAACAAAGGACAGAGGGCAGAGAGACTCGGCCAGTGGATCAGTGTAACAAAATTCCAATTTAATCAAAAAGTTGGAAGCAGGGGCGGATCCAGGTGGATAAATAATGATAGGTTATAAAGCCGTCAGGAATATAGCCAGAGCTAGATCCTGTGGCTCATAATAGATCATGTGGCTCGTAAGGGGAGCCAAAACGAAAGGCTGGGCAGCACACCCCAAACCCATGCAGAGTAGCCAAATGTCTAAGTATCGATGCCACAGTCCTGTAGCCAGCCCCCACGCCGAGTGCCTGAGTGCCTCAGGCACTCGGCGTGGGGACTGGCTACAGGACGGTGGCAACTTGAGGTCCATAGACTTCAATGTAAACCACATGACCACTGGGCACTTAAATCCCCTTCCTAACCAGACCAATTTTCAGGTTTAAGTGCTCTCACATTTTCAATGACAATTACTCAGTCAGTCATACTACACTGTACCCATATACATTTTTTGTCCTTTTTTCACACAAATAGAGCTTTCTTTTGGTGGTATTTAATCACCATTGGGGTTTTTATTTTTTGCTCTATAAATGGAAAAAGACTGAAAATTTTGTAAAAAAATGCATTTTTCTTTGTTATAAAATTTCGCAAAATTAGTAATTTTTCTTCATAAATTTTGGCCAAAATGTATACTGATACATATCTTTGGTAAAAATAACCCAAATTAGTGTATATTATTTGGTCTTTGTGAAAGTTATAATCTACAAGCTATGGTGCCAGTCACTGTAAATGAATCACACCTGATGTACTGACAGCCTATCTCATTTCTTGAGACCCTAACAAGCCAGGAAAGTACAAATACCCCCCAGTAGACATTCCAAGGTATTTAGTAAGAGGCATAGTGAGTATTTTGAAGTTGTAATTTGTTCCCACAATTCTGAAGATTTTTTTGGGGGTTTTTTTCCACAAAATTGTCATATTAACAGGTTATTTTTCACACCCAGCATATGCATATCACAAATTACACCCCAAAACACATTCTACTCCTCCTCCTGAGTATGGTGATACCACATGTGTGAGACTTTTACACAGTCTGGCCACATACAGAGGCCCACCATGCAGGGAGCACCATCAGGCATTCTAGGGACATAAATTACACATATAATTTCCTGACTACCTCTTGCACTTTTGAAGGTCCTGGAGCACCACAACAATGGAAGTACCCAAAAAATGACCCTACTTTGGAAAGTAAACACCCCGACGTATATACTAGGAGGCATAATGAGTCTTTTGAACATGTCATTTTTTCCACAAGTTTTTGGAAAATGTGGAAAGAAAATGAAAATGTATTTTTTTTTTTTTTTTTTTTTTTTTTACACAAAGTTGTCCATTTAAAGGATATTTCTAATACACAGCATGTACATAGCAAAAATTACACCCCAAAATATATTCTGCTACTCCTGAGTATGGTGATACCACATGTGTGAGACTTTTACACAGCCTGGCCACATACAGAGGCCCAACATGCAGGGAACACCATCAGGCATTCGAGGGGCATACATTTCAAATCTATTGTGAGGCACTGTAGTGGCACGGATGGGCGCTGTAGTGGCATGGATGGGCACTGTAGTGGCATGGATGTGTCACGGATGAGAACTGATGTGGTATGGATGAGCATGAATGAGGCAAAAATGAGCACGAATGGAGGTGGATGAGCCATGGATGGGAATGACTGAGCACAGATGATAATGGCTGAGCACGGATGCATGGGTGAGCACAGATGCATGGATGAGCACGGATGGATGAGCACCAATGCATGGGTGAGCACGGATGCATGGGTGAGCACGGATGCATGGGTGAGCACGGATGCATGGGTGACGGATGAGGCTGGATGGATGGGGGGGGGTGTAGCCTGGCACATAGCAGTGCTGTGGGCACATCAGATCCTGCCCACAGCACCACTGCTTCTCATCTCTCCCACTGCACTGATCGCTGCAGAGAGGGGAGAGACAAGTTGGATATCCACTGGCTTGTTTATAAGCGGCCATTTACCGTGATCCGTGATGCGCCGGGTCTCCCGGACTCGACGGTCACGGATGCTCCCAGGTGCGCGAGGGAGAGCGATTCTGGGAGGACGTTATAGTACGCAACAACTGATCCATCTTGCGGTCGTGTTTCTATATGACACGGTCAGCAAGTGGTTAAATCCTCAAAGTTGCATGCAAATAGTAGAGCCAAAGTTGCAACAAAGTCGGACCAAAGTCGTACTGATCCCAAATCGGGGCAAAATCGCGGCAAAAAATCCCGGTAAAATTGGGTCGCACGAGTGTGAAATGGGCTTTCATTTGGAGATCATGGATGTCTGGTTAAGCGGCTGTAATTTTGCAAGCTTTCAATGCACATATGGATTGAAGCACGGTTGCAAAATCATTCAATTTTTTTCACCAATATAAGAGGATTATAAGAACTTTTTGTTGGACTTTTTCATCTTAATATAAGTGTCATTACACACACCGAATTTTATCGGTTCACACAGATTTTTCCTGTTAATTTATTTATTTTTTCACATTTTACATACAACTTTATTATAGGTTGGTTAGTGTCACTAGCATATGTACTTGATGAGGTACCATTAGACAGAGCAGTCTTATTTGTTTAATATAAACATGTCATACTTACCTGCTTTGTGCAAGGGTTTTGCACAGAGCGGCCCTCCTTTTCTGGGGCCCCCCAGCGGCGCTCCTGGCTCCTCCTCTTCATCGGGTGCCCCCACGGAGAGCCGCTTTCCATGGGGACACTCGTGCGGGCGCGCTCCCGAGTCTTGCTGCTGCGTCCATTGACACAGTCAGCAGGACTCCGCCCTGCCCCCGTTTCACTGGATTTGATTGACAGCAGCGGGAGCCAATGGCTCCTGCTGCTATCATTCTATCCAATGAGGACCCGAGACAGCGGCTGGAGCTGCTGGGCTCCTTCTCCTCGCTGGAACGATCAGGTTCAGGTAAGAAAAAGAGGGGCTCTGGGGGGCTGCTGCAGTACAGAAGGTTTTTTACCTTAATGCATAGAATGGGTTTACAAATTCCTTTAAGCTGTTGTTGACTGACCACTGAAGGTCCCTGGAAATGCCCTGGGTGGTCCCTAGTCATACTTAGGCCCCTTTCACATTTGAGCAACCCGATTTTACTGCAATTTTTTGCAGCGATTTTACAACGATTTTGACATGATTTCGGATCAGTACCACTTTGGTCCGACTTTGTTGCAACTTTGGCTCAATGAAAACATATTACAAAGTCGTACAGAAGTAGTATAGAAATCACATCTATATTATTCAGGTGCGATTTGCATGAGACTTTGAGGGTTTACAAAGCATTGAAGTCTATGGACCTCAAGTTGCATCAAAGTTGGACCAAAGTAATGCAGGGGCTACTTTGAAGTCAGCACGACTTGAAAGTCTTACAGATATGAACAGTACTCTTTGGAAATAATGGGGAACGACTTCTCATGGGACTTTGCAGTCCCAAATCGCAAGTGTGAAAGGGGTCTAAAGGTCTACCAAATGCAGCCACTGCAGATGATAAAAGGAAAGAACCTCTGCTGCTATGGAGACCCTCCCTAGATAAACAATAGTGGCAATTTGCACGTCGCACAGGGGTTGATTTACTAAAGGCAGCTAGACTGTACACTTTGCAAGTGCAGTTTCTCCAGAGCTTAGCAAATAAGGTAAAGCTTCACTTTGTTAAGAATACCCAATCACATGCAAAGAAAATACAAAAAAACTGTCATTTTGATTGTACACGATTGGATGATGGAAGTCAGCAGAACTTCACTTCATTCACTAAGCTCTGGAGCAACTGCACTTGCAAAGAGCACAGTCCATTTTCCTGTAGTAAGGCCTGGTTCACGCCTATGCAATTTTAGTGCTTTTTGCATTTTGCAGATTTGCACTACAGTCCAATTAACATGGTCCATGGAACACGTTCTGTAGTGCAAATCTGCAAAATGTAAAAAGAGCTAAAAATGCATAGGTGTGAATCCAGCCTAAATCAACTACATAATGTCATCATTGACAATGAAAGTGAAAACTTTGTCTCAGTTGTGCCATGCATTGTGACTAGCCAGTGCCATTATATTTACAAATGGAGCACCAACCTCTCACTGGCGTGACCCAGTATGAACACTAATGGGCATATGAAGGAAAAGTGTCAACACAAATATTTATTCGCTCCGCATAATAAGCAATTACAGTCCTTATTTTACTTTGAAATATTGGACGTAGAAGTGAGAGCTGTTCATCAGATGCTATTGACAACTTCCTGTTGAGAACTTTTCCTATATGAGCCCCAAAATGTCCCAAATGTATTTTGGGTTCCAGACTTCATTTCCTGGTACCTTCATCCTGATTAAAGCGGAGTTACACCCTAAAGTGGAACTTACGCTTTAATGGAAGGTGACCCCCCCCGGACATGCCACAATTGGCATGTCATGTTTTTGGGGGGGGGTGACCAGGGACCCTGTTTTCACGCGCCGAGGCTCAGGGAAGGAAGTCCACCTTCCCCCTCTCTCTCGGCGATCTTCTGGGACACCTCACAGGTCCCAGAAGATACACCGGCCATTCACAAGGCACAGCCGAGGGCAGGGGGAGAAGAGCGAGCCCTCAGTCGACCGCATCGCTGGAGTAAGGGACAAGTGAGTGGCCGATTGTTAAAAGTCAGCAGCTACACTTTTTGTAGCTGTTGACTTTTACATGGGTGGAACTCCGCTTTAACCACATCGGTACCTGGCACGAAAACCCCCTTCCTGTCCAGGCCATTTTTCAGCTTTCAGCGCTATCACACTTTGAATGACAATTACTCAGTCATGCAACACGGTTCCCCCAAAAGCACGGTCCATGGCTACACCAATTTCGCCTCAAGGTGGGTACATTTTCAGTTGTCGATGTTTTTCACATCGACGACTGAAAATTGTTAGCCGGTGAGTGAACAGGGAATGAGGTCGCTACGCCAGCTGACTCCCGAGCGAGAAGAGGGGGACGGGAGCCGACACGGAACACTTACCGGCCACATAGAAGACCCTGGACACTCCACAGGGTCTTCTAGCGGCTCTCTCTCCCCCTTCCACCTGAAGGAAGGGACTCGGAGCCGCGCACTTTTGTCCCAGGGACCAGTGGGGGGGGGTTTTTGTACTGTACGGTTA
>BLSH010110063.1:310859-352383 GCA_018402905.1 Glandirana rugosa
CCACCTCCTCTCGCATCTTCCTGCGCAGTCGCACCACCTCCTCTCACATCTTCCTATGCAGTCGCACCACCTCTCCTCCACCGCGCTGACGCGTCCTTCTACGCTCTCCTCCACCGCGCTGACACATCCTTCTATGCTCTCCTCCACCACGCTGACGCATCCTTCTACGCTCTCCTCCACCGCACTGACGCATCCTTCTACGCTCTCCTCCACCGTGCTGACGCGTCCTTCTACGCTCTCCTCCACCGCGCTGACACATCCTTCTATGCTCTCCTCCACCACGCTGACGCATCCTTCTACGCTCTCCTCCACCCCGCTGACGCGTCCTTCTATGCTTTCCTCCACCCCGCTGACACGTCCTTCTACGCTCTCCTCCACCCCGCTGACGTATTCTACGCTCTCCTACACCATGCTGGCGCCTCCTTCTACACTCTCCTCCGCCCCCCGACGCGCCCTTCTACACTCTGCACCACTACAACTTCATGCACTTCCATACTTCCTGCCACTTCAATGGCGTTCATCGCTTTATTCTCCGCCACTGAAGTGACACCCACCGCTTTATTCTCCGCCACTGAAATGACATGCACCACTTTATTCTTTGCCACTGAAATGACACACACCACTTTATTCTCCGCCACTGAAATGACACGCATTGCATTATTCTCTGAAACTGAAATTACGCCCACTGCTTTATTCTCCGCCACTGAAATGACACCCACCGCTTTATTCTCTGCCACTGAACTGACAAGCACCGCTTTATTTTTCCCCACTAAAGTGACACCCAACGCTTTATTCTCTGCCACTGAAATGACATGCACCGCTTTATTCTCTGCCACTGAACTGACACCCACCGCTTTATTCTCTGCCACTGAACTGACACCCACCGCTTTATTCTCTGCCACTGAACTGACAAGCACCGCTTTATTCTCCCCCACTAAAATGACACCCACCGCTTTATTCTCTGCCACTGAACTGACAAGCACCGCTTTATTCTGCGCCACTGAAATGACACCCACCGCTTTATTCTCTGCCACTGAAATGACGCCCACCTCTTTATTCTCTGCCACTGAAATGACGCCCACCTCTTTATTCTCTGCCACTGAAATGAAGCCCACCTCTTTATTCTCTGCCACTGAAATGACGCCCACCTCTTTATTCTGCGCCACCAACACACACTTCTTCATCCTCTGCCTCCACACCTTCGCTCTCCACCACTACACCAATGCTCACACCACTCTCACCCACAGTGCCATTCTCTGCCATCTGACCAGCACACCATATCCGCTCTCCTCTCCATCATTGCCCCATCACACGTCCTCTATTCCTTCTGTGCAATCATAGGACACACTTTTGCTAGTTGAAAAAAAAACAAAAACAAACCCAATATCAGACTGCAGTGAGAAAGAGGAAGAAGCAGTACAATGCTGGGTATAGAGTGAGTGAGTGAGAGAGAGGAATGTCACCTCCAGCTTCCAGGGCGGAGTACACACTGGTCACCTGGAGCCCATGGTCTGTATAGTGCTGATTGGTACAGGATGCTGCCCTCTGCTGTCCTCCCTGGGCACACTGCCACACATCACAGCCCGGTGTTCTTATAGCAGGTATCATCACACGTCAGCACTCTCCTCTCCTCAGGAGAACTTTATGAGCACACAGCGCGGCGTTGTCACTCACCCAGTTCTGCAGCTTCCCCGTCAGCTTCACCTTCTTGTTCCTGCTCTCTGAGATCTCCATGCTGGGCCGGCCTCGCACTCTCTCTATGGGATGTATGGGGGATAGTTGAATGGAGATACCCGGGGAGAAGGGGAGTGTCCTCACAGAGCCGCCCCCACAGCCGTGCAGGAGCTGACTAGGAGGCGGAGGGGGCAGTGCGCATGCGCCGGAGCTCGGAAGTGAAGTAAAGCTCAGCTGCTCGGGTTACGTCCACATGCAGGAAGTGATGAGCTGTGACTGGGGGGTATGGGAAGCGCTCTTCACATGGAGGGAGGTCTGTGTCTCTCCATTCATAAGGGAAGCAGCCAGGAATTCCATATTCACCCAGCAGCACACTGTTCTAGTCAGTGCTAGGCTGAGCTATTCCATGGGGTATTCCTGTACCCTCTATTCAGGCTATGCACCAATCAGACATAACAATATGACCACTGACTGGTAAAGCGGACAATCTCCTTACAATGGCACCTACGTTAGGAAGCGAGTGAACATGTTGTCCTTGAAGTTGATCTGTCGAAAGCAGAAAAAAATGGACCAGAGCGACTTTCACAAGAACTAAATTGTAATGGTTAGATTACTGGGTCAGAGCAAGTCCAAAGCGGCAGCTCTTGTGGGACGTTCCTGGTGTGCAGTGGTCACAAAAGTGCGCCAAGGAAGGGAAATGGGTGGCCAAGGCTGTGCAGAGTACACTTGATTCCTTTTAGCGATTTGGATCAGTTCAGTGAAATGATTTGAATCACTGAATCGAATCAAGGCTCATTTCCTCAAAGCTAAGCTTAACCAGTTGCCGACTGGCCGCCGTGGCTTGGCGGCGGCAACTTGGTTCGTTATCGCAAAACGCCGTCACCTGACAGCGCCCACGATTGTGAGCGCGCGCCTCTGGAGGTGCGCTCACTGTGTTCCGGGGGGGCCAGGGAGCGGGTAGGATGGACCCCCCCCAAGCGACAGAACGGAGTATGTAAACACGGATCTCCATTCTGACAGAGGGGGAAGGGTTGTGATCACAGGCTTCCTGTATATGGAAGCCGAGATCACTCCCCTGCCCCCATGCAGTTAGTAACACACTGAGGGAACACAGTTAACCCTTAGAGCGCCCCCTGCAGGTTAACACCTTCACTGTCAATGGCATTTACACAGTAATCAGTGCATTTTTATAGCACTGATAGCTGTATAAATGCCAATGGTCCCGAAAAAGTGTCAAAATGGTCCGACATGTCCACCGCAATATCGCAGTACCGCTAAAAATCGCAGATCACTGCCATTACTAGTAAAATATAAAAAAAATAAAAACCCCATAAATGAATTACTCATAAAGGCGGCAACTTTTGCGCAAAACAATCAATAAACGCAGATTGCGATTTTTTTTTTACCAAAAAAATGAGGAAGAATATAATCAAAACCGATGAAAAAAAATGTTTTTTTATATTTTTTTAAGTAAGAAAATTTGTTTTTTTTTTTGCAAAATTGTCGCTCTTCTTTTGTTAATAGCGGTCACCAGAAATGACGCAGAGGTGATCAAGTACCACCAAAAAAAAGCTCTATTTGTGGGAAAAAAAGGACGCACATTTCCTTTGGGTACAACGTCGCATGACCGACGTCAGTTAACCACTTCAGCCCCGGAAGGATTTCCAGCTTTAGGACCGGAGCCCTTTTTGCGATTCGGCGCTGCGTCGCTTTAACTGACAATTGCGCGGTCCTGCGACGTTGTACCCAAACAAAATTTGCGTCCTTTTTTTCCCACAAACAGAGCTTTCTTTTGGTGGTATTTGATCACCGCTGCGTCATTTCTGATCGCCGCTATAAACAAAAGAAGAGCGACAATTTTGCAAAAAAAACCCAAATTTCTTACTTTCTTCTAAAATACAAATCCAAAAAAAAAATATAAAAAAAAATTTTTTTTCACCGTTTTTGGCCGATTTATATTCTTCCTCATATTTGCGATAAAAAAAATCACAATCGGCGTTTATTGATTGGTTTGCGCAAAAGTGGTCGCGTTTACGGATGATGAGAATTCATTTTTGGGGTTTTTTTTTTTTTTTTTACTAAAAATGGCGGCGATCTGCGATTTTTTGCGGTACTGCGATATTGGGGCGGACATGTCGGAACGTTTTGACACTTTTTTGGGACCATTCGCATTTGTACAGCGATCAGTGCTATAAAAATGCACTGATTACTGTGTAAATGCCATTGGCAGTGAAGGGGTTAACCTGCAGGGGGCGCGCTAAGGGTTAACTATGTTCCCTGGGCGTGTTCTAACTGTATGGGGGACTGCCTATCTGGGGAAGGGAAGCGATCACAGCCTTCACGTAAAGGAAGGCTGTGATCACAGCCCTTCCCCCTCACACAGAGCGGAGGTCCGTGTTTACATACACGGACCTCCGCTCATTCGCTCCGGGGGGGGCATCGCGGGTGGCCGGCGGCAATCGAAGCCGCCGCACCCGCTCCCTGGCCCCCCCTGGACACAGTGAGCGCGCGGGCGCGCCTCCGGCGGCGCGCGCGCGCGCTCACTATACACGTACGACGGCGATTTGCGGGAACGAGCCACTTTGCCGCTGTCAGATGCCGATCGGCGGTCGGCAAGTGGTTAAAGCAACGCAGTGCCGAATCGCAAAAAGTGCTCTAGTCCTAAACTGGGAAATTTTTCTGGGGGTTGAATTGGTTAAAGTGGACCTTGAGTCATTTTTTCAACTTCCCATTTATTAACTGGTTCCCGACTGGCTCACGTACTTTTACTGCTGCAGTGTAGCGCAAATCAGTGTTTATAAGCGGCGATTCGCGCAGGCACAGCTAGGGGACGAGCACGCGCCGCATGCTCCCTGAATGTGGCCGCGGGTTGGGCGGACTCGATGTCCGCCAGCAACCCGCGATCGTCTGATACAGAAGAAAAGCGGGGAACCGCCAATGTAAAAACAGCGGTTCCCCGCTCTCTCAGGCAGCATGACACTGATCTACTGATCCCTGTACTCGGGATCAGTTAGATCTCTTATGCCCCTGGCAGCCCAGCCCCCACGCAGATAGAACACACACAGGGAACACAGTTAAAGTGGAGGTCCGCCTAGAATTAAAAAGAAATGAAAAGCCAGCAGCTACACATACTGTAGCTGCTGACTTTTAATAATAGGACACTTACCTGTCCTGGAGTCCAGCAATGTCGGCACCCGCCGCCGATCTTCGGATCGGGGGTCGTTTGCAGCCGCATCCATTGCGGGTAAGGGAACCTGGACGTGTAGCATTACAGCTTCACGCCGGGCACCCTACTGCACATGCTTGAGGCTCCTCTGCGCTCTGCTATTGGCCCGGCGGCCATTAGCAGAGTGAGGAGGGAGCCAGGCTGCTGACGTCAGTTGCCGCCAGCACAAGCTCCCGATTGTGTGGAAATGACACCTCTCTGAAGACAGGTGTACTCTTCCCCCTCCCCCCGAAAGGTGCCAAATGTGACACCTGAGGGGGGAAGGAATCCAACCAGCGGAAGTTCCACTTTTGTGTGGAACTCCGCTTTAACCCCTAGATCACCCCCAGCAGGTTAACCCCTTCCCTGCCAATGGCATTTACATAGTAATCAGTGGATATTTAAATTTCTGTTCGCTGTATAAATGTCAATGGTCCCAAAAATTGTCCGATCTGTCCGCCGCAATATGGCAGTCCCGATAAACATTGCAGATCACCACCATTACTAGTAAAAAAAAATAGTATAAACGCCATAAATTAATTCTCATAGTTTATAAATGCAGCAACTTTTGCGCAAACCAATCAATATATGCCTTTTGCGATTTTATTTACCACAAATATGTAGAAGAAACACAGAAAAGTGCCCTGGGACTTTATATGAGGTAAGCACCATTTGCCACTAATAATAAAGTAACAAGAGTATACACAGTTTGAACATTTATTGAAAAATTATCTTACATATATGGATATCATGACAATTGCTGAGCCAATAAAATACATCATAGTACAGTTTTGCAATAACACACATAAAAAAATACAGTATGCACAGGCATCTAGTAAACCCAACGCATTTCGCGAGACATGGCTTGCTTCCTCAGGGGTGGATGCGTGTTTGATGCATCTATAATAAATAACCCAACAGGCGGTAGCAATGAATGTGTGGCACGGGAACTGAGGGGAAGAAACCAACCAGAACCAACACCAGGGGATTTTTTCCCCACAAATCAAGTTTTCTTTTGGTGGTATTTAATCACTGCTGGGTTTTTATTTTTCACTAAAAAACTAAAAAAGACCAAAAATTTTGAAAAAAAAGTTTTATAGTTTATTAAATTTTGCAAACAGGTAATTTTTCTCCTTCATTAATGTGCGCTGATGAGGCGGCACTGATAGGCTGCACTGATGGGCACTGATAAGGTGGCTTTGATAGACACTGATAAGTGGCACCGATGAGGCAGCACTGTTAGGTGGCACTGATGAGTGGCACTTTTTGGCACTGGCAGGCGACACTGGTGGGCACAGATAATGCAGCGATCCTCTCCCTGTACGGGGCCGATGTCCCTTTGACAGAAGACAGTGATCAGCTTTTTGTTTCTCCTCACGCTGTCAGCGTGAGGGGAAAAAAAGCAGATTACCGATCTTCTGTTTACATCACGTGATCAGCTGTCATTGGCCGACAGCTGATCATGTTGTAATGGGCCAGAACTGGCCCCGTATTACGATCTGTGATCAGCCGAGTCTCATTGAATCAGTGATCACAGAGCGCATCCCGCAGGGGGTGCGCAGGCAGCTCGTGCACGGGAGGACGTCTATTGATGCCCTCCCGGCAATTAAGCCCACACTGTAGCCGTCATTCGACTATAGTGCGGGTGGGAAGGGGTTAACATAAACATCTAGATTTAGCAACTAGCAAGTCCCTTAGCAATTCAGTTTTGCTGACTCACACACAGCTCATGATCCAATACAGAATCATTGTGAGCTCTCTAGGCTGTGAGCCATTGAAAGAATCAGAGACTTGCTGACTCACACACAGCTCATAATACACTCTACAGAATCATTATGAGCTCTCTAGGCTGTGAATTATTCACAGAATCAGGGTCTGGCTGCATGAGCTCATGATACAATACAGAATCATTATAGTACAAATATCAACAACTGTACATATATCAAACGTATCAAATAAAGTGCCAAGTGTTAAAATTAGGGTCCTTTCACACATACGGACCATTCATCAGTTCATCAGTTCTGTCACATCAAAACGGATGAAGTATTCATCCGTTTTTCGTCCGTTTTTTCATCCGTTTTGTCATCTGTGGTCATCAGTTTTTCATCAGTTTTTTTTACATCCACTACCAATGCAAAAACGGATGAAAAACGGACCGTTCTTCCGTTTACATCCGTTTTTCGTCCGATCCGTTTTTTTGACGGATGAAAAATAGGACTTTCATCCGTTCAAAAAAACGGATGTTGATGGAAGCGGATGAAAACGGATGCAAATGAATGATCATCAGTTGTCATCCGTTTTTCCATAGAGTTGCACTGATGTCCGTTTTTCATCCGTCAACGGATGGATGAAAAACGGACAAACGATCCGTATGTGTGAAAGGGACCTAAGTGTCCAATGAAGTGCCAGTACATTAGGAGTCCAAATAAAGTTCATCAACAGTTCATAAGCGCCTATATTTTCATAATCTTCATGATATCTGTGCATAAAGTGCCAAGTGCTGAATTATACAATATGTGCAATCCGTGCTCCCCTCCTGTGCCTTTGTACACACCAGATGGCATGGACTTCCATCACAGAAGTCATGAACGCCTGTGCTGGTAACTGGGTGTTGTAGTCGCACAGGATATGTCTCCACTGGCCGCTCTCACATCTCTTAGTATCCCCAGGATATGATGAATATAGGTAATATATGGCAAAGAAGAGGTGTATAGTGTAACTCCGTTTTTATTGTTTTAAAAACAAATAGCATCCACTTACATTTAAAATCACGTTATTGAGTTAAAACCGGAAGTGGTTGTTGACTTGTGTCTCACCGGCCAGAAGTGATGTCACCACCCGTGGTCACCTTTAAAGGCACAGACACTTTAAGAGAGCAGCAACCCTAAATCGGTGTTACACAAATCAGGAATTTTTTTGAGCACTAAATTGTTTTTCTGGCCATACCTCATGTCAACACACAATGGGTTAACACTTCCTCTGGAGCTCACATGACCACCTCTTCCTAGCTGAATAAAAGACAGTCCGTCCCCCCACTAAGTTTTTTTTTTTTTTAGTTTTGCCCCAGGCCACCTGTGGATTGCAGTTGGTAAGTACTTTGGTTACTGCAAGGGTATCCCCCCTACTGCACCACCCCTCCATATTCAGCCTCTCATGGAGTTGGAAGACCCAGAATGTTGGATGGTAATCCCTCCTGAAACTGGGTATCCCTTGTGCCGGGACGCGGGCAATGTTAGATAGCACAAATATTTTACAGGCGTGGTATCAGTAAGCTCTGCACTGTCACCATTTGGGTTTCTCCTGTCTTCTATAGGCAGCGTGCCGCTCTCCTGGATTTGTTTTCAATCTGAGAGCAGCGCTGGATGATGTCACAGAGGGCAGGGGGACGGCAGCATTGGGTTGTGACCGCCAGTCACCAAGCAGCTGAAACAGTCTTAGGAACTGATTTCTTTCCATCTCTCTGCAGTCCTGCCAGTTTTCTCTTTGTGCGATGAAGACTTGTTACTGTTTGCGCCCCTGCTGTTCTGTGTTCCCGGGGGTTAGACAGTCTGACTGTTTTTTGTCTCCGATTCTGTGTCTCCTGTCTGCTTCTGGAAGGCTGCCTGGACTCACCTGCTGCTGCTTCTAAAGTAGATTTAGTAGTTTACCTGTTTTTCTTGGTGACAGAATTATGGACTTTTACTTATTTTCTGCAAATATGAGCTCACCACATCTATCAGTGGCAGAGAAGATTAGCAAAGGTATGAGGGGGCGGCGTGGGACATGTCTACAAAAGAGTGCTAAAGGAAGGCTCAAGGAATACAAAAAGTATGGTGTTTTGCATAATTTTAGGAACAGAAGCCCTAAATGCAAACACTCCAGAAAACATAAGACCCGCCACTGGTCATCCCCTGACCAGGACAACCTGCATTCCCACACAGGGTGACTTTCATGCTCCTCAAGCAGCTCACGTGTCAATGGCTCACATGCATTTTAATCAGCGTAATAGAAAATACCCAGCCCTGTATGCATATTGGCTATTAATGGGCATGGACTGACTCAAATGCCAATGGATAAGGAAGCGAATGCACAAATTACAAAGCATAGAGGCTGTAGTGGAAAGTATGCAGCAAATATCCATGTCACGGTCAAGACGCAGATGCAACCATCGCAAATGCACTCCGATATTTCCAAATGTGGAAAAGGAAGGACTTCTTTTCCCATAATGACAGAGTTAAAAGTTCATTGATGAAGAATGGGAGAGATGTGATATGAAGACCAATTTACAGTAATGGTCTTCAAGCTTTATCCAATGAAGTTGGCTGATACATGTTTAAGCAACGCACTTCCAGGAGTGGATGGGGCCTGCCAACATCTGGCGCGCAAGTGTCTTTTGCCTTTCAATACCTTTGGGAATCCTACAGATTGGAAAGTGGACTTAAGGCTGGTTCACACCAGATGCAGTCCAATGCGTTTTTATTGGAGTCAAAAATGCATGAACAGAGTTTACCATGGATTCCAGTGGCCTATGCCACATCGGTGCAGTGTGTTCCAGTACAGTTAACTAAGGAGAACGTGTCACATTTTTTCCTCTATAGAACTCATTTATAACATGGCAAAACGCATTGAAAAAGTACCTGAACACCTCAAAAATGTGCATGCAGAAAGACCGATTCAACTCAGAAATTGTGGTAAACTGGCCCGCAGACGTGCTGGACAGAACACGTTTATGCCATACAGGTGCTTTCCACCTGTCGAGGAGGCCTTGGTTTTCATTGCTTCATTGCTTCCCCAGATGTCATGAGCACCACCAATCCCATTTTCGGTCAAACAAGATCTTTTATGCCAACGTCAATGGCAGCACCCCAATCCAGTGAGACTCTTAATAGCCTGATTATTGAATCGGCCGGACTAGTGGTGCAGGGATTTTCATCCGGGGTGGTTCAGACCTTGGTGAAGTTCACAAGACCACGAACGCTACATATAAGGGGATATGAGGGAAGTTTGTGCTGTTTGCCTAGCAAAGTTTTCTCTCCTATGTCCCCAGCTATATCGAATATCCTGGACATTTTTACAATCGGCGCTTGAGGTTGGTCTGGCATACAACTCCATTAAAGTACAGGTCTTTGCCTTTATCCTCTTTCTCAGATGGGTGGAAGAGCCATTGAACAAATGCTTCAAGCAGGCCGTAATCCATATGCGACCACCAAGGAAATCCTTGTTCCCTTTCATGGGACTTAGGCTTGGCTCTGAAAGCACTAGTACAGGCATCCTTTGCTCTGATAGCTTAATTTGCATTGCGGTTCCTAGTGGTAAAACTAGTCCCCCTGACAGCGGTTGCTTCAGACATAAGGAGGTTGGAGATTGCAGCTCTTTCCTGCAAAGATCCCTTTTGTGTCTTTTTACCAAAAATAGTGATACTACGTTCATCTCCAAAGCTCAATTCTAAAGTGGTATGCAGTTTCCAGGAAAACTGGGGGCAGTCCCTTCAAGCATTCACACGGGGTCACTGAGTACACAGCAGGAAGACTTTAGGTCCTTACACAAGTTGTGAGCAGTGTATATGCAAAGGTCAAAAGAAGAAGGAAAGTGGACAATCTTTCCATTTTACAGCCAGGTTCTTTAGTCATCTACTGGTTTGCCAGGGTGAATAGATTGGCATGCAGGAAATAGGCCTTTCTGCCCAGGAACAGATGCCTTCGACCTGGGGGGTGGCAGCCTTTGGGGCAGTTATGCCAGGATTTCAGCGGAAGATATGTGTGAGACAGCTAGCCTTTCACTCAACTTTACAGGCATGCAATCTGCAAGGTTTGGGATGAGACATATAAATATTTTTTCTCTTTGGCAGCTTTTCTTTGATTGCCAATGTTTCTTTTCATGTATTCTCTCCCGCCCATTTATTCAGCTAGTTATATCCCATTGTGTGCTGACATGAGGTATGGCCAGGAATACGGAAAATTGTTATCAAATACTTACCGTAATTTTCCTTTTCTGGCCTGTCCTCACATCAGCACAGGACTCCCTCCCTAGTGGCCTGGTTATCAAACACCTTAGTGGGGGAGAGGCTGTCTTTTATTCAGCTAGGAAGAGGCGGTCATGTGAGCTCCAGAGGAGGCGTTAACCCATTGTGTGCTGATGTGAGGACAGGCCAGGAAAGGAAAATTACGGTAAGTATTTGATAACAATCTTCCGAAATTTGCACGCAATTTCCCATAAGCGCAGGAATATCAGTCTATAATAATAGACTGACCAATACAGAATACAGAATCATTGTGTGCTCTCTGTGAGTTACTCAGAGACTTCTCACAGCATCTCATGAATCTTACTTTATGTGATCCACTTACTGTTCTGAGACTCGATTCACTCATTCACACTCACTAATGCTGCCTGCTTCACACACAGACAGCTCATGTTACAAAACAATATCTTGATTCTTGTGTGCTCTCTGAGTCTTTGAGTCATTCACAGACTCAAGAGACATTCTGCTGGCTCACACACACACTTCATGTTACAAAACAGAATTTTGATTCTTGTGTGCTCTGAGACTCTTTGATTCATTCACAGACTTGCTGCTGCCTGCCTCACACACAGACAGCTCATACAAAAGAGTATCTTGTGTGCTCTGTGATTTATTCAGAGACTTGGGGGTTGATTTACTAAAGCTTGAAAGTGCAAATTTTGGTGCAGCTCCACACAGAAACCAATCAGCTTCAAGGTTTTATTGTCAAAGCTTGATCGAACAAGCTGAAGTTAGAAGCTGATTGGCTAGCACGCACAACTGCACCGGTTTTTGCACTCTCCAGCTTTAGTAAATCAACTGCTTGGGTCTTGATGGCTCACACAGCTAATCATGTTATAGCTCATTTTACAAATCATGAGCTGAGGCTGCTTTTTTCAGCTCCCTCCTTTACTCATCTTGAAAGGGGAGGATCTTTGGCAATTAATTGAATCAGATTCACTTTCATGATGCGATTTATTCAAACTCTGCAGCGAGTTGATTCACTGATTCGAATCAGCGAGTTGGGAGCAAAGGCTGGCCTGTGTATTTCGTTCCAATAGAAGAGCCACTGTAGCTCAAATTGATGAAAAAGTTAAAACAGAACTCCATAAAAAAATGTTATTCTCCCATGCAGTGGGGATCTGCCTGCACTGCATAGGTTAACTGCTCGTTTAAGCTAGGGGCGCAAAGGAAAGCTGTACTTACCTGGTCCTTCGATCTTCCAGAAAACTGTGCACCCCCACGTCCATCAGTGGACTGTTCCTGCCTTCCTCACGTCCAGAGTTGGTCTCTGGGCGTGATGGCATCAGGAACAGTTCATTCACAAGACCACTAGTGTGCGAGGGGGGGGGGGCAGGAGTGTCAGGGACCGATCAGCAGAGTAAGTATATTTACGCTCTGCAATCCTCTAGATGAAAACGAGCAGTTAACCCCATGCAGTATGGGCACTGCCTCACTGCATGGGAAAATACAATTTTTCCCAGAGTTCCTCTTTAAATGGATTGTAAAGCTATAATTTAAAAAGGCAAAAACAAACATATTATACTTAACTGCTCTGTGCAATGGTGTTTCACAGAACAACCCCAATCCTCTTCTTCTGGGGTCCTCCAGCCACTTTCTATAGGGGCACTCAGCCCCGCCCCCTGCTCTCCTGTCACAGAATTTGATTGACAGCAGCGGGAGCCAATGGCTCCCGCTGCTATCAACTTGCCCAATGAGGAGGGAGACAGACACTGCTCCCGTGCACATTGCTGGATCGAGATCGGGCTCAGGTAAGTATAAGGCTTCATGTACACTACAACTACTAAACTTGAGATTGAAAAACTCTTGAAACTCAACTCCATAAACGCCTATGTGTGCATGGTTAGGGGAGCTTCAACCTCCCTCTCCTGAGCATTGAAGAATCGCATACAGCATAGGAATGTTTTGACCACTGGCTACAAAATCGCATCACAAATTTGACGCTTTTGGGTTGTCCCACGGGCGGTGGTCAAAGTAGACTATGTGTACATGAAGCTTTAGAGGGGGCTGGGGGGTGATCCTGCAGCACAGAAGGTTTATTTACCTTAATGCATAGAATGCATTAAGCTAAAAAACCCTAAGAGTTTAGAACCACTTTATTGCTGCTTCCGACTGAAGGAAAAGTATCAGGGTTAGCCCTTGGGAGATGAATGTACAGTAAGTAGGGGGCAGGTGGTAGTGTTGATGGGTTGGTGGAGTTTTTTTCTCTCTCTTCTGAGTGGTCCCACAAACCATCTGTATTACAGGGTAATACTTATTGGATATCCCCCTGCTTATTTTAGTCACAGAGCATGGTTTGCACTTCTAGAAAAAAGATAAAAGAACAATAGAACTACAACATTCTGGGGATAATATCATGTTTATTCAGGAGACACACATAAAATGTGATTCAAAAGGAACATTGACCTCTTAATTTTTAACAAAATGGTTTTACAATGATTCAACCTTGAGCAGATATAGGGGAGCTGCTATTGGGGTTGATAGAAACACAGTCTTCTCATTAGAAGAGCAACTGGTAGACCCAGAAGGGAGGTATCTATTTATAAAAGGGTTACTGTTCAATGTTAGATGCACGCTTGCAAACACATACTGCCCAAATATGTCCCCAGTTATACATTTAGGTCCATATATACTGTATTTGGACATAGTTTTTACAGATCTTAAAGTGATTGTAAGGGTTCTTCTTTTTTTTTTTTAAATAACAAATATGTTATACTTACCTGCTCTGTGCAAGGGTTTTGCACAGAGCGGCCCCGATCCTCCTTTTCTGGGGTCCCCCAGCGGCGCTCCTGGCTCCTCCTCTTCATCGGGTGCCCCCACAGAGAGCCTCTTTTAATGGGGGCAACCATGCGGGCGTGCTCCTGAGTCCTGCTGCTGCATCCATTGACAGCCCTGTCTCCGGCTCCCATGTCACTAGATTTGATTGAGAGCAGCAGGAGCAAATGGCTCCTGCTGCTATCAATCTATCCAATGAGGACCCGAGACAGGGGCTGGAGCTGCTGGGCTTGCGCCCGTTGCTGAAACGATTGGGTTTAGGTAAGAAAAAGGGGGGCTCCGGGGGGGCAGCTGCAGCACAGTAGGTTTTTCATCTTAATGCATAGAATGCATTAAGGTGAAAAACCTTGAGACTTTACAAGTCCTTTAAGAATAACCATTCCCCTTCTTCATGGGACCAAAAGTAATTGGACAATTGAATCAAAAGCTGTTTCATGGCCAGGTGTGGGTTACTCCTTCATTATTTCTTCATCAATTGAGCAGGTAAAAAATCTGGAGTTAATTCTAAGTGTGGTATTTGCATTTGGAATCTATTGCTGTGAGCCTACATCATGCGTTCAAAGGAGCTGTCCATGTAACAGGCCATCGTAAGGCTTCAAAAACTAAACAAATCCATCAGAGAGATAGCAGCAACATTAGGAGGGGCCAAATCAACAGTCTTGTACATTCTGAGGAAATAAGAACGCATCAGTGAGCTCATCAACATAAAAAGGCCTGGACATCCATTGAAGACAACAGTGGTGGATGATCGCAGGATGCTCTCTATGGTAAACAAAAGCCCATTCACAACATCCAGACAAGTGAAGGACACTCTCCAGGAGGTGGGCGTATCATTGTCAAAGTCTACAATCAAGAGAAGACTTCACGAGAGCAAATACAGAGGGTTCACCACAAGGTGCAAACCATTCATAAGCCTGAAAAATAGAAACAACAGATTAGACTTTGCCAAAAAAAAACATCTAAAAAAGCCAGGCCAGTTCTGAAAAAGCATTCTTTGGACGGATGAAACTAAGATTAATCTGTACCAATGACGGGAAGAAAAAAGTGTGAAGAAGGCTTGGAACAGCTCATGATCCAAAGCACACAACATCATATGTAAAACATGGTGGAGGCAGTGTGATGGCATAGGCATGCATGGCTTCCAGTGGCAATGGGTCATTGGTGTTTATGGATGATGTGACAGAAGACAGAAGCAGCCAGAGGAATTCTGCAGTGCTTGGATATATACTGTCAGCCCAGATTCAGCCAAATGCCGCAAAGTTGATTGGACGGCGCTTCACAGTACAGATGGAAAATGATCCAAAACACTCAACGCAACCCAGGAGCTTTTGAAGGAAAAGAAGTGGAATACTCTGCAATGGCCAAGTCAATCACCTGATCTCAACCCAATTGAGCATGCATTTCACTTGCTGAAGGTAAAACTTAAGGCAGAAAGTCCCACACACAAAGAACAACTGAAGACATTTGCAGTTAGAGCCTGACAAAGCAAGAAAGGAGGAAACTCAGTTTGGGTTCCAGACTTCAGGCAGTCATTGCCAGTGAAGGATTCTCAACAAAATATTAAAAATGAACATTTAATTTAGGATTATAATCATTTGTCCAATTACGGTACATTTGAGCCGCTGAAAATGGGAGGACTGTGTATAAAAATGGATGGTTTCATTTTAATTTTATTCTGGTGGCATACAGAGCCAAAAGTATAAAAAATGTGCTTGTGTCCAAATATATATGGACCTAACTGTATATTTAAATAGAATACTGAATAAGGTTATGGAATTCAAGTGGTTGTAAATGCAGAAGGTTTTTTTTTCCTAATGCATTCTATGCATTAAGACAAAAAGCCTCCTGTGTGCAGCATCCCCCCTCAGCTCCCCTAATACTTACCTGAGCCCATCTAGATCCAGCAATGTTGCACGAGAGGACTCTCCCTCCTCATTGGCTGAGACAGCAACGCTGCACCATTGCCTCCGGCTGCTGTCAATCAAAGTCAGTAAGCCAATGAGGGGAGAGAGGGGCGGGGCCGCGGCTTTGTGTCTGACACAGGGAGCTGTGGCTCGGCTCGGGTGCCCCATAGCAATCTGCTTGCTGTGGGGGCACTCAACAGGAGGGAGGAGGGAGGGGCCAGGAGCACCAAAGAGGGGACACGAGAAGAGGAGGATCTGGGCTGCTTTATGCAAAACCACTGCACAGAGCAGGTAAGTATAGACGTGTTTGTTATTTAAAAAAAAAAAAAAAACGAGACTTTAGTATCACTTTAAGGCTAAATTCACACATTTCCAGTGCAAATTTCCCTTAAAATTTCACTACAAATTTCCTAAGCAGCTGTTTAGCGGTTAAGCTGCAATTTAGATGCGGTTCAGATGCAAATTTTTAGAGCCGGAATCCACCGGTGTCTTTAACATTAGCTGGTTGTTAACCAGTTGCCAACCGCCGTACGACTATAAGCGGCGACAGCATGGCTCTGTCCCGCGAACCGCCGCTTACAGTCGTCACTTTAGTGCACGCCGTATGCTCCCTGAGCGGGGCCATGGGTCGGGCGGACCCGACGTCCGCCGGCGACTTGCGATACCCTGTGACAGAGTCAGAACGGGGAACCGCTGATGTAAACTGTACTGTATCAGTTAGATCTCTGGTGCCCCTGCCAGCCCAGCCCTCTCACAGTTAGAACACACCCAGGGAACACAGTTAACCCCTTCATTGCCGCCTGCAGGTTAACCCCTTCACTGCCAATGACATTTATACAGTAATCAGTGGATATTTAAATTTCTGATCGCTGTATAAATGTCATTGGTCCCAAAAAAGTGTCAAAAATGTCCGAGATGTCCGCCCCAATATCACAGTCCCGATAAAAATCACAGATTGCCGCCATTGCTAGTAAAAAAATTGTAAAAATGCCAGAAAGTAATTCTCATAGTTTGGAAAGGGGCAACTTTTGCACAAACCAATCAATAAGCGCTGATTGAGATTTTTTTTTTACCACAAATATGAGGAAGATTATAAATTGGCCAAAACTTTATTTTTTTATTTTTTTTTTGGATTTGTATTTTAGCAAAAATTAAGAAATATTGTTTTTTTGCAAAATTGTCTCTCTTTTTTGTTTATAGCGGTGATCAGAAATGACGCAGAGGTGATCAAATACCACCAAAAGAAAGCTCTATTTGTGGGAAAAAAAGGATGCAAATTTAGTTTGGGTACAACATTGCACGACTGCGCAATTGTCAGTTAAAGCGACGCAGTGCCGAATCGCAAAAGGTGCTCTGGTCTTAACATGGGAAATCCTTCCGGGGCTGAAGTGGTTAAGGAGGGGGCTGGGAACACAGCTGCCCTGTCCGTAAAGCAGCTGCTGCATGCAGGAAATCCTAAACCATGCAGGTTTAGGAGATATTTATTTTACCTACAGGTAAGCCTTATTATAGGCTTAGCTGTAGGTAAAAATGACCAAGTGGGGTATACAACCGCTTTAACAATGGATGACTCATCAGCTGTCAGCGGGGTTTCCCGTTGACAGTTGAATGTAGAAAAAACATTGCCAGCAATAAAAAATAGTAAACAGTGTGGGGTCCCCCCAAACCATACAGGCCCCTTTGGGTCTGGTACAGATTTTAAGGGGAGCCCCATGCCAAAATTGAAAACAAATGACGTGGGGTCCCCCCCAAATCCATACCAGACTTTTATCCAAACATGCAGCCTGGCAGGCCAGGAAGGGGGGGGGGCGAGCGAGCTCCCCCCTCCTGATCCATACCACATGCCCTCAACATTGGGGGGTGCTTTGGGGCAGGGGGGGTCTGGTATGGATTTGGGGGGACCCCACACTGTTTTTCAAAATTTGGGGTGGGGTTCTCCTGAAAATTCGTACCAGACCTGAATGGGCCTGGTATGGATTGAGGGGGCCCATGCTGGGTTTTTTTTTTCGGATTGAATTTGTGCTAAAAACTGATGACATGTGTGATTCAGATGTGTTCCTATAGAAGGCAATAGCCAGGAGTTTGCATATGAACCGCATTGCACTGCTCAGAAAACGCACAGGACTCTTTTTCAATTTGCAGCAAATTTGCAGTGCCGCTGCACTGCACATATGTGAACCAGCTCCATAGAGAAGGCTGCCGGTTCACATGTCATGCAAATAGGTTCAAAATGCATCCAGTTTGCATACATTTGAACGGAACCTTGTGAATTGTGGCAGGAGAGTTTAACTGCTGCTTAGATCTGCAATTAGATACAGTACATCATCAGAGGTATGGAAGGGCATACATAAATATCAAGTCATGATCAAAAAACTGCTGCAGGAATTTCAATTAATGAACACATAGATTGTTAGACATCCAAGTGATAGAGATTATACAGTCAGGTCCATAAATATTGGTACATCTACACAATTCTAATCTTTTTGGCTCTATACACCACCACAATGGATTTGAAATGAAATGGACAAGATGTGCTTTAACTGCAAACTTTCAGCTTTAATTTGAGGGTATTTACATCCAAATCAGGTGAATGGTGTGGGAATTACAACAGTTTGTATATGTGCCTCCCACTTTTTAAGGGACCAAATGTAATGGGACAATTGGCTGCTCAGCTGTTCCAAGGCCAGGTGTGTGTTATTCCCTCATTATGCCATTTACAAGGAGCAGATAAAAGGTCCAGAGTTCATTTCAAGTGTGCTATTTTTAAGGGACCAAAAACACCTAATGTTTTTGGTCCCTTAAAAAGTGGCAGGCACATATACAAACTGTTGTAATTCCTACACCGTTCACCTGATTTGGAAGTAAATACCCTCAAATTAAAGCTGAAAGTCTGCAGTTAAAGCACATCTTGTTTGTTTCATTTCAAATGGTTTATAGAGCCAAAAAGATTAGACTTGTGTCAATGTCTCAATATTTATGGACCTGACTGTACATATTACTCACCTTATTAAACCCCCAAATGTGTGCTTGGTGCAAAAGGATAATGCTGCACAAATGTATTCCTGCCAGGAAAATCTAAAAATAAATACTTAACCACTTTACAACCGGGCCATAGCCGATTGACGGCTACAGCGTGGTTTGTTAATTCTGGGAGGACTAACAGTGACGTCCTCCCAGAATCACGCTACCACGTGCCCCCTGGGGGCACACCCGTAAATATCCATGGCTCGGCGCATCACAGTAAATGGCCGCTCGCATCGGCCCTTTACCACGTGATCGCTCCGTCAAATGACGGAGCGATCAGATTTAAACAAGCCGGCACATGTTCAGCTGAGCTTATCTTTCCCCTCTCCGTACCAATCGGTACAGTGCGAGAGGAGAGGGGAGAGATCAGATGCAGCAGTGCTGTGGACAGGATCTGTAGTGCCCACAGCGCTGCTCTGTGCCAGTCTGCACTCACCCTATCCATCCATGCTCAGACATCTATCCTCCGTCATCCATCCTCAGTCATCCATGTTCAGCCATCTATCCATGCTCAGTCATCCCTATTCGTGCTTAGTCATCCCCATCTGGGTTCAGTCATCCCCATCCGTGCTCAGCCATCCCATCCATGCTCAGTTGTCCCCATCCGTGCTCAATCATCCCTGTCTGTGTTCAGTTATCACCTTTCGTGCTCAGTCATCCCCGTCCATGCTCAGCCATCCCATCCGTGCTCGGTCATCCCCATCAGTGCTCAGTCACCCCCATCCGTGCTCAGTCATCCCCATCCATGCTCAGTCATCCCCATCCGTGCTCAGTCATCCCCATCCATGCTCAGCAATTCCATCCATGCTCAGCCATCCCCATCCATGCTCAGCCATCCCCATCCACGGCTCATTTATGCCTCATTCATGCTCATCCATCCCACATCAGTTCTCATCTGTGCCATATTCATGCCACTACAATGCCCATCAGTGTCACTACAGTGCCCATCGAAGCCACTACAGTGCCTCACAATAGTGTGATAGGTAGTCAAATTAGATTTGAAATGTATGCCCCTAGAACACCTGATAGTGCTCCCTGCATGTTGGGCCTCTGTATGTGGCCAGGCTGTGGCAAAGTCACATTTCATTTTCTTTTCACATCTTCCAAAAACTTGTGGCAAAAAATGACATATTCAAAAGACTCATTATGCCTCCTAGAATATACGCTGGGGTGTTTACTTTCCAAAATGGGGTATTTTTTGGGCATGTGTGTAATTTATGTCCCTAGTACACCTGATGGTGCTCCCTGCATGTTGGGCCTATGTATGTGGCCACGCTGTGTAAAAGTCTCACACATGGGGTATTGCCATACTCAGGAGGAGGAGTAGAATGTGTTTTCGGGTGTAATTTGTGGTATGCATATGCTGGGTGTGAGAAATAACCTATTAATATGACAATTTTGGGAAAAAAAAAAGAAAAAAAATCTTAATTTTGCAAAGAATTGTGGGAAAAAATGACAACTTCAAAAAAACTTACCATGCCTCTTACTAAATACTTTGGACTGTCTACTTCCAAAAAAGGGGTCTTTTGGGGAACATTTGCACTTCCCTGGCTTGTTGGTGTCTCAACAAATGAGATACAGTACGTCAGGTGTAATGAATTTTCAGTGATTGACACCATAGCTTGTAGACTATAACTTTCACAAAGACCAAATAATATACACTAATTTGGGTTATTTTTACCAAAGATATGTAGCAGTATATATTTTGACCAAAATTTATGAAGAAAAATTACTAATTTGCTAAATGTTATAACGTAAACAAAGAAAATGCATTTTTTTTTTACAACATTTTTGTTCTTTTTTCATTTATACCGCAAAAAATAAAAACCCAGTGGTGATTAAATACCACCAAAAGAAAGCTCTAATTGTGTGAAAAAAAGGAAAAAAAATTCATTTGTGTAGTGTTGCACGACTGAGTAATTGTCATTCAAAATGTGAGAGCACTGAAAGCTAAAAATTGGTCTGGTTATTAAATTAAGTGCTCAGTGGTCAAGTGGTTAAAAGGTGCACAAAACCAATATATCAATAACTCAGTAGTAAATCATATATGATCATAACTCATAATTAAAGACTTCGTACACAATATGTATCAAAATACAAGGTGAAGTGTCCATCACAGAACATATAGTGTAAACTTTTGCATAATAAGATTGTGAAATCTTGAAAATAACTGAAAATCCACGTGCAATAGTCCCAAAACACCTTACGATCAAGTGTGCCAGCTCCCTTACCAAATACTAATGATTTCCAAATAATAAGAGGTCAACGGCGCAGAAACCACCCAATCAAGGGCCACCAAATGAATACTGCTGACTCCAGAATCTCCAGGATGATCCACTGGTTATCCAAAGACCACTCCTCCGAATAGGGATACATGGAGGGAAAAGCAAAGGACCATAGAGTAGTATTGCTTAAAATCACATAATGTATTAAAAGCAAATATACTCACAAATATAAAAGCATCTCATAGGAAAATAAAATCACATCAGCAGGTGTGTAACATTATGAGCCAATGATCTCACCCTTGGGCCATTATGCTGATCACATAATCCAGTCTTTCTCACAGCAAGAATCCGCATATTCTTGCTGCAGGAATCCAACGGGCGCACCCGCCTGGCCTTGTGAAAAGGGCCTTACAGTGTCCCTGATCACTGACACAGGGATCACAGTTTCCCTGATCACCAACACAGCAGTCACAGTATCAACATAAGGACTTGTTCATGTAGCACCCTTGTCCTAAACAGGACTGCTAATACATTTAGCTGTTCTGGGTGATAGCTAGCCTGGCTAATTTGTAGTCTTTTTGATCAGATGTTTTTTTTCTCCTAAGCCTGTTTCAGCTGTGGTTCCTCCCTTTTGCCAATAGGTGGCACTGTTATCTTTAGCATTAGAATGATGAGCTACAGTGAATTCAGGTCATGAATATGCATACTTTTTTCAGCCAATTAGACTAGCTGCTATGAATGCTGAGATTTATTAATTTGGAGAAGGTGATCTTGAGTCTTTTTCACCCAGAACGGTGCATACGTAATGGCTCCTCCTGGGTAGGCCTGAAGCCTGAAGCCTAGGGTTACCACATCATCCCTTTAATCCAGGACACATATGAATTACACAGGTTCTCAGGCTAATTTAATGCAGATAATGCACCAAGTGAGTTTAATTACCACCTTAATCAGCCACAGAACCTGTGTAATTAATATGTGTCCTGGATTAAAGGGATGATGTGCTCTAAACCAAACTGTCAAACCATCCAATGGCTGGTGTCATAGCTGATCACATGTGCAGCATCATGGCAGTTGTGGATTTAACAGAGGCCAAGATGGCAGCTTCCTTGGCTGAAA
This sequence comes from Glandirana rugosa, assembly GCA_018402905.1. Classification (NCBI taxonomy): domain Eukaryota; kingdom Metazoa; phylum Chordata; class Amphibia; order Anura; family Ranidae; genus Glandirana; species Glandirana rugosa. The sequence goes on from BLSH010110063.1 coordinate 332,781, forward strand.
ATGATAGGAGGGTTTACTACCACTTTAAAGGCTCTTTTTCTGTATACTGTCTACCCTTTTCACACATTTTTGTCTAAGGATTCTGACGATCTGCTAGTTGCTGCTGTTTTTGCTATGGGTATCCTGTGCCCTGCCCTTCTCTTCCATATTTTTTCTGTTGTGAGAAATTAAACTTCTGTTTGTTCAAGCATAAAAGTGACTGGCACCCATCTTTCAACCAACATGCCCTGTAACCTGCACCCTGAGGAGGAATGTCAACCCTCCCTGTCTCTGGGGGTCACCACCAGGCCCCTGGAAATTGGGGGGGGGGGGCGCTGCATTTTGGCGCCCAGCATGGGGCATGACATTATTTTTGCTGTGGTCACCCCTGGCAATGGACTGCAATCACACAAAAATTTTGTTTGGCTCAGTGGGACAGTGGCAAGTAATATCTGTGTGCCTTGTAGGCTATGCTATTGTTCTTTTAACCAGTTAAGGATCGAGCCTCTTTCTTAGATTCGGCGTTTACAAGTTAAAATCTTTTTTTTTTTGCTAGAAAATTATTTAAAACCCCCCAACATTATATATTTTTTTTCTAACACCCTAGAGAATAAATGGCGGTCTTTGCATTACTTTATGTCACACCATATTTCCGCAGCTGACTTACAAGCGCCTTTTTTAAAAAAAAAAAAAATCACTTTTTTGAGTTAAAAAATAAGACAACAGTAAAGTTAGTTCAATTGTTTTCCATATTGTGAAAGATAATGTTACGCCAAATAAATTGAAACACACAGTCATACTTCAAAATTGCGCCCGCTCGTGGAATGGCGACAAACTTTGGCACTTAAAAATCTCCATCAGTGACCTCAGATCTCACTTTACACTTAAACGCAAAAAAAAAAAAAAAGAAAAAAAATGACACTTGAAAAAAAAAAATGTCACCTATAAGAGCTTTGAATCTGAAGTGACGTTTCTTCCACTTACTTGGCATCCGGGGAGTGAGGAGATAGGATCGGATTGTCTCCACTGCTACCGGCGGGTCCAGTAAGCGGCGGAGATGACCGGAGCGCAGCAGGAGGGGTGGCCCTCTCCCGCCCCCAATAAAAGTGATCTCCCGGCGAATCCACCGCAGAGACCACTTTTATTTGAAAGAGAACCGCCCGCCATTTTTAAAAATACAGAGTTTACGGTAGCTATATGCTACCACAGCAACGCTATGCAACGGCAAAGTACCGCTGTATAATGATGGCGGGTGGTCTGGAAGTGGTTGAACCATGTGGGGAAGAACCAAATTGTCTTTTTGCTCTTGGGAGAGTGTCAGCCTGGACTTTTATCACTTTACGCCAGTGCTGAAGGGGTTAAGGCAGACTCCACAACAGTTTTAGCGTGCTGCTGGAGAAAAGAGTTCCTGAAGAGCAGCTGAACCAATCCCTTTGCAGGGGGAGGAGTCGCCGTTCTGCAGAGGAGGAGACGCAGTGGTGCGCACCACTATCTTGGATCCATGTTCTGCGAGACTGGGAGAGAAGCATGGCGCATCTCGGAGTCTCTACCTCAAACTGGAAAGTCTTTGCAAAGGGTATCGGTCCTGGCCCTGTCGGGTTGAAAGAGGGCATTACCGACACTGGATTGCACTTCATCCCTAAAGGGAGCCTGGCACTCTATATGGTGGGAGGCTATGAAGCGATTAAGTGCTATGTTCAAAATGCTCAGGACTGGCTACTAACATCTGGCCCTGGATCACCTGCAGGCACTGCGGGGAATCGCTACTGGAGGTAGTCTTGCCGACCTTACCACCATGGGTGCAACAAGTGGACTGGGTCAAATGTGTTGCCACCATTGCTCCAGAACCAGCTCCTATGGTCACTGCCACCATTACCCTGTCTGCTGAGGTGGCCGCCTCTTCAACAACCGTGCCTACGTCAAAGCCGGCACACCATGGATCAACAAGGAAGTGTCCAAGCGAGTTATTTATTGCATGATCACATCACAAAAGCAGTGCAACATTTCGGAGTCATGCAGGTCCCCTTCTTCAGGCATGTGATAAATGTGAAGTTACAATGAAACATATTTAAATAGCCATCAACCAATCAAAAGAGAACAAGAAAAAAGGATCAAACAGCATTTTCACACAGCTCCCAATACAATGCCTACTAGACCAGTGAGACCATTTAAACTTAAAAGTATTTTTTTTCCACCAGGACAATGCCACTCTTTTGACAGCTTTATTCGAACAATCAAACACGATGTGCGTAACAATGTCTCCATTAAAGCATACACCAACCGTCCAAGTCCGGATGAGTTTACTGCACTAAGGACACTTAAGGAAGACAAAAGCATCAACATAAAACCTGCCGATAAAGGCGGTGCTATAGTGGTCATGGACTATGTGGATTATAAGGAGGGCATGACTGCCATGCTGTCAGCCACAGCAAGCTATGTTGTACTGAAACAGAACCCTTTACCAAGCATCAAAAATTCTTTAAACTCTTTAATTAACTTTGGGAGATTGAACGATTGGCTATCTGACAGCACTGCCGAATTTCTATGCAATGAACACCCCTGCTGTCCTGTCATCTATGGCTTACCTAAAATACACAAAGGTACCAAGCCCCTGAAATTCAGACCCATTGTGTCTGGCACAGGGTTGATCACCCAACTGATGGCCCAGCTTCTTGACTATCTCCTACAACCTTTGGTAAAAAAGTTACCAGCCTACAGCAGGGACACAAACAATTTTTTGGGGAAATTTAATGCATTCACAGACTTCGGTGAAGGATGGAAACTTGCAACCATGGATATAGGATCCCTGTACACATGTATGCTCAATGAAGCTGGATTGCAGGCCGTCAGACACTTCTTGATCGATACAGAATTGACACAAATACCAAAAGAGTTTCTTATCGAATGTCTTGACTTCATACTTACAAATAATTATTTTTCATTTGAGGGTACCAAGTATGCACAGATTTGTGGCACAGCCATGGGGAGCTCCGTGGCCCCATCTTTTACAAATCTCTTTGTAGGTTTACTTGAGGAATGCTATATCTATCCTTCAGATGCCGTTTAGAGGTGATCCCCTGCATAAATCAGACTCGTCCACTGGGTACGTGACACCCAATGTCAGAAACACACTCTTGCACTATTGAAGTGCACACCCCAAACATCTTCTCAATAGCCTGCCAATATCTCAGTTCACGAGAGTGTTACATATTTGTTCCAATAAAGGCGACAAATTACGACAACTTAACAAGATGTATGATACGTTTCTAGAAAGGGGGTACCCTGCATAAGTACTTGACAGCGCAATAACTAGATCTATGACAACTTGTACCAAGCCAGTTGGGCCTTCTGATAGTTTACCGTTCATCCAAACATTCAACTGCGAGTCTGACCATATCAGACAGGACGTAACGCAAAACCTACATATTTTACAAGCCAACAACGCATTGGCTTATGGCCTTAAAACTGTGCCTCTAATAGCACATAAATGCAAGAAAATGCTTTGTGATGTTCTCGTACAAGCCGACCCCAGACATAAATACACTAGAACTACACCCAGAATTTACCAGAAGACAGGCTGTTACAAATGCCACAATTGCAATGTGTGTAATACCCTGTGGTGAACACTTTACACACCCCCATATGAGTAACCACTATCGCATTAATGAGTACCTGAACTGAAACACCGACCACTGTGTCTACATTCTCAAATGCCCATGCGCACTTATTTATGTGGGCAAAACAATGGGTCCTTTCAAAAGGAGGTTTCAAAAGCACAGGAGTGAGATTAGCCCTTTTTAAAATAGAGGAGGACATGCAGACAGATCTGAATAAAACAATGACATTACATTTCGTCAAGTACATATACCAAACACACAAACTGAGGGGTATGGTCATTGAACATGTCCAACAACCCATAAGAAGCGGTGACCATGACCAACTGCTTCAACGTGAAGCCTACTGGATTAATACCCAGGGCACGGTCCATCCTGGAGGACTCAATGCTAACCTGTCATTTACATTGTACAGGACACCGGGGATGTGTCCTAGAAGGCAGGTACATTCCACCCAATATTGGAGCCATGGTCCCTTTAAGGACGATTGCAGAGTCTAAAACCCAGATCGCTAGGAATTCAGTACCTATGGGGTTAAGACCCGGGAAAGGGAGGTCTGAAAGGCAGCAGAGACTCAGTGCACCTGTGTCAAGGAAGTGAGAGAGAGAGACAGAGCTCACAAGCTGAACAGCAATCGTGAGCTCTCTGAATCAACTGAGACATAGGCTGCTGAACCCCTCTGTCTGTCCGTCCTGACACCCTGACTCTGGAGGAGCCTAACGGAGCTGTGGGACCGGAGACTAGCGGTGAGCCTGCTGTTTAAGTTATCAATACCAGGATGCTGGACTATGTGTTTACTTTGGCTGAAGAAAGCTGTCATTTGTTTTGTTTGCTTAAAAAATAAATGGACTGTTTGTTTCAATAAACTGGCTGGTGGTCATTACGGAGCTACCCCAGGTTACAACATGCTTCTTAAATGAAAGATTACCGATCTGTAAATTTTTGGTCAGAACTGTGATCGAACTAATCTACTATGACCATGGAGTTTTTTCTTTTTTCCTCTTTTCCTTTTTCCTTTTTGTTTGGTGACAAATTTATTACAGTAGTAATGGGGTTGGTCCTTAACTGCTGTGTTTTCACTCGAACCTTTCCCTGTATATACTGAACCTGAATCACTATTGATTAGGTATTTTTGCACCCAGATTTTGTTTGATTTTGATTTCTATTTTTATTTCAATTCCTACATTAAATTTTATTATTTTGCATCTTTTACATTATTTTTTTTTTCTCATTTATCTTTTCTTATTTATTTATTTTTCTTTTCAGTTCATTTACCAATATTATTTTTTATTTTTTTATTTTCATTTTTTATTTATTTTTAATTTTAACTTGTATTTTCATTTTTATTTGTCTTTTAGTTTATTTTCTAGTTCCACTATTCTCTCCTATTTTATTGTCTCCTTCTCCCACTCATCTCTTCTTGTTTCCTATTCTCCATGTTTTATCTTTATCCATTTTTAATTTGTACTCATTACACTAGCTTCTTTTCTCTATTTTCTTCTCCTTTTTCTTCTTTCTCTAATTTTCTTTTTCTCTTCACATATCTCCCTTTTTGTTTTCTTTTCTCTCCCCCTCTGTTTTATATCTCCCTTTTCTGCCCCTACTCTTTATTTTACACATCATCCATTATTTCTTAGTCCACATTTTCGTTCTACTCGTTTTTCCTTCTTGGTCGCCTCTTCCTGTATGTACTCCCGCTCTGAAGGCTCTGTTTTGGCAGGGCGTGGCGCCCTCCACGTCCCCAGGGTCTGGTTCTCACCTGGGTGGCCCCTATGGTTGGTTTCACCAATAGGTTTTCACCTGGCACAGGACATCAATGACCAAATTTGGCATCGTGAGTTTGTTGACGTACCTACACTGATGCCTTTTGACAAAGAAACAGGTGATAAATCTAGGCGGATTGAGGTTAATGTTCAGGCTGAAAAAACAAAGCAGCTTCCTCGCACATTTGGAAACTGGCTGCAGGGTTTCTGCGCCTATGCAGGGGTGCTCTGTGAGAAATTTCCTGAGCTAGGCCCTTCTCTCTTCGCATACGTGGATCTCGTTTGAGGGGCTTACAAGACATATGGGGGTCAGTGCTGGTTCAATTACTATACCCAGTATCGCCAAAAAATGGCTGCCCGGAAGGAACTACGCTTTAATTGCCAGGATGGGAATCTTTGGTTGCTACTCATGTGCCCGCGTAGACCAATCACCTTTCAGTCACCTTTCAGAGTCGGTAGTATCCAAAAAAGGTGTCTGCTGGATGTTCAACGAGAGCCACTATAAGTGGTACACACCGTGTCGCTTTACACACGAGTGTTCCATCTGCGGTGGGGCTCACCCATCGGTTCTGTTAGGAAAAAGCATTAGTCCAGATGCTTTCTGGACATTTACGCGGTGGTGCGCACGCTTGTGCGCGTTCGTGCGTGTCCGTGCGCGTTCGCACACGCGCCAGAAACGGCGCCAAACGGCGCTATTTAAGCCCTCTGCTCCCAGCAGCAAGTGCTGTCCGTTCTACAGCGTCTGTGACCTGTGAGCCCCAGCTCAAACCCTCTGTTCCTGTATTACTCTGCTTCCTGTTTGACCCGGCTTGACCTGACCTGCTTATCCGCTGCCTGCACCGACCCCGGCTATCCATGATCATCCTATTGTCTGCTCCCTTTGTACTTCTGCTGCCCGCCTGATAACGAACCTTGCTTGGACTTGACCACCCTTCTGCCTGACCCATCTGTACCGCACTGCCTGTCTGTTGCCGACCCAGCCTGCATGACCATCCCTCTGACCAGCACGAACACCTAGATCATCACATCATCACCAGTGACCATCCAGCCCTCGTGCCATCCCGCACTCTTGGACTTCTGTCTACTCTACCAGGGGTCCTTGAATCGGGTGCGTGGTTGTTCCCTGCACAAGACAGACTCCACCACCAGGATCTTGACAGTAACGGACAGCCATGACCGAGTCTGCGCAGGGGACCCGCTCCGCCATGGACGATTTGTGTGCACACCTTGCGGGCCTTATGCAAGCAGTCAAGAACCGGCAGGAGGGTTACACCCGGTTGGAAGAACGGGTACAGGAGCTTTCAGCCTCCCCAACCGTTGGCCCTGCTGCAGCCCACACCATTGTGGCCTTGCCTTCTGAGCCCAAGGTCCCATTGCCGGATAAGTTTTCCGGGGACCGACGTAAGTTCCGGGTCTTCCGGAGTGCATGTGAACTGTACCTGGGGCTTCAGCAATGCACCTTCTCTCTGGAAACCACCAAGGTGGGATTTATCATCTCCCTACTGCAGGGTGAACATCAGGCATGGGCCCTTAGATTGTGGGAGCAGAACGCTCCTTAAGTCGCCACATCGGCCACATTTTTTCAAGCCATGGCGCAACTGTGCGAGGATCCCCACCAGGCTGCCACAGCGGAGGCCACCCTGCTTCAGCAGGGTCGCTGTCCCGTGGAGGACTATGCCGATGAGTTCCGACGCTGGAGAGCAGATACAGCCTGGGGCAGTGCCGCTCTCCTGTTTCAGTTCCGTATGGGACTATCGGAACCCTTAAAAGATGAGCTGGCTGACGAGTGGGGATACCGAAGACCTTGGAGGAATTAATTAACCTGGCCATCTCCATTGATCGGCGCCTCAAGGTCTTCCGGGCAGTCACGCCCCACCTGGATGCTCCCACGGGTTCCCAGTTACCCGATTCCACCTGGCACCCTCCTCCTCCTCTCCATTAGACGCCCCTGAACCAATGCAGATTGGGCTGTTATGCCCATCCCTCACCACCGAAGAAAGGCAGCTTCGTTTTACTCTGAACTTATGTCTGGATTGTGGTGAACCCGGCCATGTGGTCAGGATGTGCCCCGCTAAGCGCGGTAAGTGCTCTACAGTTGCTTCAAGTGACCTGCCTATCTCAAGTTCTTCAGCTAAGCTTACTATTCTCCTTTCTTTGCAGCTTCCTGGAGGGAATATCATGGTCCCAGCCATCCTTGGCTCCGGGGTGTGCAGTGGTTTTATTGACCTGGACTTTGCTGCACTGCACCGCATCCCTTTGCAACCAAAGTCCCACAAGATGGTGATCCGCTTGGCCGACGGGTCGCACATTAAATCCGGGACTGTTACTCATGAGACTGTCCCTCTTCCCTCTGTCACTCTGGATGGTCATAAAGAACTCCTGCGGCTGGGCGCCATTGCCTCTCCCCTCTGTCCCATTATTTTGGGCTTACCATGGTTCCGGGCACACAATCCAAGCATTGATTGGGCCACAGGGACAGTCCGCTTCCAGTTGCCTTACTGCCGACAACATTGCTTAGCCTCCGGAGGTGAAGTTGTTCCCCCACTCCTCTGTCTGGACTCTGACAAAGAACCCGACATTCGTACTCTCCTTCCACCGGCCTATCATTCATTTCTGGATGTCTTTAGTAAGAAAGGGGCTGATAAACTACCTCCGCATAGGCCCTACGACTGCCCCATTGAACTGTTGCCTGGGGCAGAGGTGCCCTTCGGGAGGATTTATCCCCTCTCTGAACCTGAATTAGCGGCCCTCAAGGCCTACCTGGATGAGAACTCTAAGAAAGGGTTCATCCGACCCTCCACTTCTCCTGCTGGGGCTGGCATCTTCTTCGTGGAGAAGAAGGACCACTCGCTCAGGCCGTGCATAGATTACCGGGAACTTAACCAGGTGACCATTAAAAACCGGTACCCTCTGCCTTTAGTCCCAGAACTATTTCAGAGGTTAGGAGCAGCCACTATCTTCACCAAGCTTGATCTGCGGGGAGCATACAACCTCATTCGTATCAGGGAGTGAGACGAATGGAAAACAGCGTTCAGCACCCGCTTTGATCATTATGAGTACCTGGTGATGCCCTTTGGTCTATGCAACGCCCCGGTGACATTTCAACACTTTGTAAATGACGTGTTCTGGGACTTCCTTGATCTCTTCATGTTTATTTATTTGGATGACATCCTGATTTTCTCTGCTTCCCTCGAAGAATACCGTACGCATGTCACCAAAGTTCTGGGTCGACTCTGGCAGCATGGCCTGTACGCGAAAGCGGAAAAGACTCCTTTGAGCAGCCCGGCATGCACTTCCTGGGACTGATCATCTCCACAACGGGCATTCATATGGATCCCCAGAAAGTCTCCACTATCCTGGAATGGCCCGCACCAACGGACAGAAAGGGAGTTCAGAGATTTGTGGGCTTCGTGAACTTTTACAAGAAGTTCATTAAAGGCTTCTGAGCCATCGTGGAACCCATCACGCAGTTGACCAAACAGAACATCCGGTTCCGTTGGTCTCCCGAGGCTCAAGCAGCTTTCCAGAAACTCAAGTCCCTGTTCACCTCCGCTCCCATTCTGAAGCATCCGGACCCAGCATTACCATATGTCCTTGAAGTGGACGCTTGGGAAACAGCAGTGGGGGCCATCCTATCTCAGTGCCAAGGTGTCAAGGCCTTGCTTCACCCAGTAGCTTTCTTTTCCCGCAAGTTGACGGCACCAGAACGGAACTATGACGTGGGAAATTGGGAACTGTTGGCCATTAAGGATCTAGAAGAATGGCGGTACCTGCTTGAGGGAGCTTCACACCCTATTCTCATCTTCACTGACCATGAGAACCTGGAGTATCTCAGAATGGCCAAGAGACTGAGACCCCGGCAGGCCTGCTGGGCACTCTTTTTCTCCAGGTTCCATTTTCATCTGACCTATCGGCCAGGATCAAAAAACAGTAAGCCTGATGCCCTCTCCAGGATGTTCTTGAAGCCAGGAAATGCCGCCCCGCCTGACATCATACTCCTGGCACAGAACTTTCTCCTGACCAATGAGGATGTGCTCTCTCAAATACGACGAGCCCTGGCCGGTTCCACTAACGTCAGCGGACGTAGAGTGTTTGTTCCAGTGAACCTGCGCCTCAGGATCTTAGGCCTTTGTCACGGCCATAAATTGGCCGGACATTTTGGCTCACGAAAAAGATCGGAGCTTCTCTCGTGTTCGTTCTGGTGGCAAAATATCACAGAAGACTGTAAAAGATACGTCAGTGCCTGCCCCATCTGTGCCCGGAATAAAACAGATAAGGCCAAAGCCTGGGGCCTCCTAAACCCTCTTCCAGTACCCGAGTGCCGTAATTGCAACTGGCGATGGACTTCATTGTGGAATTGTCCCCGTCAGAAGGTTACTCTACCATCTTTGTAGTTGTGGACCGAATGACGAAGATGGCACATTTCCTACCCATGAAGGGGACTCCCACAGCGGCCGAAACGGCCAATAACTGCATCAAAGAAATAGTCCGGCTCCATGGAATACCTAATAACATTAGGTATTCCTAATGTCCAATTTACGTCCAGATTCTGGGGGGCTCTGTGTGTAGCGTTGGATATAGAACTTGCATTCTCATCTGCCTACCATCTGCAGACTAATGGCCAGACAGAGAATGAACAAGACTTTAGAACAGTACCTGCACTGTTTTTCTTCGTTCTCTCAAAACTATTGGGTTGCACTGCTACCGTTGGCCGAGTTTGCCTACAACAACACCATTCACTCGGCCACCCAGCAGTCCCCATTCTGGGCCAATTATGGGTTTCATCCCACATTCCTGCCTGAGCTGAATCTCGAAAGCACCGTCCCTGCAGCACAGGATATTATGAGCATTCTTGAGTCTAACAGTAAGATCCTACAGGAGACCCTATCCAGAACTCAGGAACTAAACAAGGAGGCTTATGACAAGAGAAGGCGGGGGGAGTTAGAGCTCCAACCAGGTGATCGTGTCTGGCTATCCACCAGGTGTCTTAAACTGGCTTGCCCTTCAAAAAAACTGGTCCCAAGATTCATGGGGCCATTTTCAATTAAGATCAACAGGGTGGCATTTGAACTAGATCTTCCTCCTTCTCTACGGATCCATCTGGTCTTCCACGTGTCACTACTGAAACCTGTTGTCCCCGACTCCTTGTCAGGACGGAGGACAGGTCCACCGGACCCAATCTTGGTAGATGGAGAGGAGGAGTTTGAGGTGGAAGTCATTTTGGACTGTCGGAGGAGAGCTGGTTCTACTCAGTACCTGATAAAATGTAAGGGGTTTGGCCCTGAAGAGAATTCTTGGGAACCTAAGAGGAACATCCACGCACCTGGATTAATCCAGGCCTTCAAAAGAAACCGCCTAGATGGCGGCACTCGGCAAGGCATCCAGAGGCTGCCCCTTGGGGGGGCAATGTTAGGAAAAAGCATCAGTCCAGATGCTTTCTGGCCATTTCCGCGATGGTGCACGCACTTTTAAACCCTCTGCTCCCAGCAGCAAGTGCTGTCCATTCTACAGCGTCTGTGACCTGTGAGCCCCAACTCAAACCCTCTGTTCCTGTACTACTCTGCTTCCTGTTTGACCCGGCTTGACCTGACCTGCTGATTCACTGCCTGCACCGACCGCAGCTATCCACGACCATCTGATTGTTTGCTCCCTTTGTACTTCTGCTGCCCGCCTGATAACGAACCTTGCATGGACTTGACCACCCTTCTGCCTGACCCATCTGTACCGCACTGCCTGCCTGTTGCCGACCCAGCCTGCACGACCATCCCTCTGACCAGCACAGTGACCATCCAGCCCTCGTGCCATCCCACATTCTTGGACTTCTGTCTACTCTACCAGGGGTCCTTGAATCGGGTGCGCAAGAGCGGTTGTTCCCTGCACAAGACAGACTCCACCACCAGGATTGTGACAGGGTCGCCCCCAACCAAGTCAGGTCCCAGAGCTGACCTTCCTAAGGCAGAGGATGCAAGTGAACGTCCCAAGGATGATTCACTGGCTCGACCGATACCTCCTCACTATGGAGGCACTGATCTTACAGGATGGGATTTCCCTGGGGTTTTGGTTTCCTTTTGTACCATCAGATGATCCTACTGTGTCCACTGATTTGAAATCTGCTAAGCAGTTTGAATCCGTGGTGGCTGACAAAATTGAGGAGTTACTGTCGGGCCGCATGGTGGGCCCGTTTGTCCTTCCTCCTTCCATCCACCATCTCTCCTTCCCCTCGGGTTCTTTTGTCAATGACGGTATTGACTAGGAGGAGTCCCGGGTGCAATACGCCTCATTCGATACGGCTCTTTGTCTGCTGAGGTCTGCAGGCTCTTAGGCCCTTCTGGCTAAGGCTGACATACAATCCGCCTTTCGCCTCCTCCCAGTACACCCGGACTGTTTCCAACTCCTAGGATATTTTTTCTGGGACAGTTACTACGTGGGTATGTGCCTCCCCATGGGTTGTGCCATATCGTGCTACTATTTTCAACTGTTCAGCAGTTTTCTGGAGTGGGTTTTGATTCAGTCCTCTGGTTTGTGCTCAGTGTTACACTACTTGGACGACTTTTTGTTTATTGGTCCCACAGATAGTTATGATTGCCATTGCATGTTGTCCACCTTTCAGGAGGTTTGTGGTCAGTTGGGTATCCCCCTGTCGGTTGCCAAGACCGAGGGCCCCGCCCATATTTTGTCCTTTTTGTGAATTGAGATTGATTCTGTGTAGATGGTCTTCCGGCTCCTAGCGGATAAATTGGCTAAGCTCAAGGCTTTGGTGTGATTCGCCAAGGATGCTAGGAAGCTTCAGCTTCAGCAGCTTCAATCTCTGCTGGGACACCTGGTCTTTGCTTGCCGGGTGCTCCCAATGGGCAGGGCCTTTTGTAGATGGTTATCGTGGGCTATGAAGGGTATATCGGGTCCACATCATTACGTGTGCTTTACCAGGCTTATGCGTGATGATTTGGAGGTGTGGTTGTCTTTCCTTCAGACCTATAATGGTCATTCTTGCTGGCAAAGGGAAGAGGTGCCCAACTCGCAGCTAGAGTTCTACACTGACACGTCCGGGCTCCTGGGGTTTTGGCACCTTCTTCCACAGTACGTGGTCCGCGGAACCTTGGCCGGCCTCCTAGGCCCAACTCGATTTGTTGAGCAACATGACACTACTAGAACTGTTTCCCATTGTGGTCGCAGTGGAATTGTGGGGGAGGAATTGCGGAACAGGCGTGTGATTTTTTGGACAGATAACATGAGTGTGGTGCAGGTTATCAACTGCCTTTCTGCACGCTTTCCCCCGGTGATCTCACTGTTGCGTGTCTTGGTTCTTAGATGCATACAATTGAACGTGTGGTTTCGGGCAAAGACTCATTTTCTTGTTCACAGTTCGACCGTTTCCAATTACTGGCTCCAACTGCTTCCCCGGCGGGTCTCCCTTGCTTCGAAGTTCTTATGGACCCTTGTTTCCGAAGCCTGTTAGACCACGTCAGTTCCTCACTCTCCCGAAACACTTGGCTTACCTATCGGCGGATTTGGGCTGAATGGGTGTCGACTCTTGGCGGTGAGTTCCTCTTTTCCTCCCCACAGGACAGGCGCCTGGCTCTTTTTTCCTACCTTATCTACCTGCAAGAAAAGAAGGTCTCCGGTTCATCGGTGGGTTCCGCTCTCTCTGCCCTTTCCTTTTGTTTAGACTCCTTGGCTGGGGAGACATCACTGGGGATTTTATCATTCGGAGGGTTTTTAAAGGCTGGAGATGTTTGACTTGTTTCCCTGATTCCCGGCACCCAGTGTCAGTTCCAATCCTTACCAGCATCTTGTCCATTTTACCCAAGGTCTGTTTCTCTTCGCACAAGTCTCTCCTTTTTCAGGTTGCCTTTTCCTGGGGTTTCTTTGGCGCCTTCCGGATTAGCGAATTGGTTCCCAAGAATAGACATTCCGTTGGTGGAATTTCGGCTGAGGATGTGTTCATCACGGAATCAGCAGTTTCTATCCTTTTGCGCACTTCTAAAACGGACAGATCTTCCAAAGGCCGGCACATAGTTCTGCAAGCTTGTGGGGGCCCCTTTTGCCCAGGTCTTTTAGCTTCTTTCTGTTCTGCTACCCGTCCTTCTGCTACAGTTTTCCTAGTCCATGCGGATTCCTCCAACCTCAGCAGATTCCATTTTCTGCGGGTTTTCCGCCTTTCTCAGTTTGGCCTACCTCCTACAGAATTCTCCACGCACTCCTTTCACATTGGCGCAGCTACTGCTGCTCATAGAATGGGTTTTTCAGATGAGGAGCTGCAGCGTTTGCGTAGTTGGGATTCCTCTCGGTTTTACCTTTATGTTTGTCCTCATCTTTTGTTTTAATTTCAGGCCCCCCCCCAGCTCGGGTTTGGCTCATCGGCGATTCCTTTGTGTATTGGGCCAATTGCCACGCCTACAACAGACGCTATGAGAGGAATCTAGGATTTCCAGTTGCAGTTGCCAGGATTCGGTGGTGTGGCTTCCGTGGTCTATGTTGGGCGAAAATGTTGCCTGAAATGTTAAACCTTAGGAAATTTGTTCATGGTCCTATTATTGTGATCATTGACGCAGGAGGTAATGATGTAGGCTTGTCCTGCTCGGTTGATCTGATATCTGCTATTAAGCATGACATTGCCCAATGCTGTGCCACTTTCACCAACCTGACCGTTGTCTGGTCTGAAATTATCCCCCGTTTGGTCTGGGCTCACCATATTCCAGGTGCATGCCTGGAGCAGTTTCGACGCAAGGTTAATGCCCAGGTCTCAAATTTGTTCGTAGGATTGGCGGCATTGTGGTGCGCCACAAAGACCTAGAAGGCGATAACTGCAATTTACTGAGACCCGATGGGGTCCACTTAAATGATATTGGCCGCAATATTTTTTAACAATATTTTTAACTCGGGCCTCATTGGGAGTGTGGAGAAGGCGCTGGCTGTGGTGGGGTGTTTGTCAGTTTAACACTGACTTGCGTGTGGCAGTTTTACCTTGCCAGGGATGGATATTATTTTATGGGCTATGCCATCAAGTTTAATGCTGGGGTCAGTTTAATGCCTGGCTCGCACTGATGGTGGAGACAGGCCTCTTAGACTATCTGTTTGGTTATGGATGCTCACAGTATAACTGTGACTGGCATGGTTATGTGTTATTTGAAAATTGTTATATTCGGTATGTTCAATAAAGCTGTGGCCTTGCCCTACTTCCAATTTAAAGTAGTCTCGGTGTCTTTTTTGGGGGCAAGATTTTTTTGGTTTTCAATAATGGGTTTAATGAATGCCTAAGCTTCCCAATACTCATTAAGGCCCCTTGACCCTCCCCGCCCTAAGGAAAGGGAACCATGACTGATGGATGCTTGGCAACCAAGTGGGCGTTAACCTAACTAGGGAGTTTGAGGGGCTCCATTGGGATTGGCTATGATGGTATGAGGTGACGGAGTAGAGCCTGAACTATAGAAAAGGGTCTATGCAGAGGCACGTCCCACTAATCTCAAGAGAATTTGACATCACAAGAGTTGCCCACCCACCCGCCCATTGTATGTCTCGTCACAGCTCTTCTGGCGGTTTTACCTTGCCAGCTATGGATATTACTATATGGGCTATGCCCTCAAGTTCAGTGCAGGGGTCAGTTCAATGTCTGGCTCACACTGATGGTGGAGACAGGCCTCTTAGACTATCTGTTTGGTTATGGATGCTCACTGTATAACTGTGACTGGCATGGTTATGTGTTATTTGAAGGTTGTTATATTTGGTATGTTCAATAAAGCTGTGGCCTTGCCCTACTTCCAATTTAAAGTAGTCTCAGTGTCATTTTGGGGGGGGGCAAGGTTTTTTGGTTTTCAATAATGGGTTTAATGCATGCCTAAGTTTCTCAACAGTCATGTGTTTATAACTTTGTTCCAGACTGTTCATGTTTTTTTGTGTTTGTGGTGTGCTGGGGTGACATCGGGCAATGCCCTATATATTTTTATATACACGGAAAGACTATTTATACTTGGGTTATTTACACTTGGGTGAGTACTTACACTTGGGTTATCTAGTTCCACTGTGCTTGCTTTTGTATATTTTTATTTTTTCATTTGAAAGTTTTGATGATTTGTACTGGCAAAGTGTAGTTGATATCTACACAATACTATTTAACCCCTACAGATCCGCGCTATTGCCGAAGTACGGCGCCAGCGCGGATCTGAAATGCCGGGACGACGTCCATGGATGTCGTCCCCTGTGCACGCTCCTCGCGCGCCCCCTGGCGGCAGCGGCGGCGCGAGCGTGCCCATGGCTCGGGCGGACTCGATGTCCGCCCGAGACCCGCCGATCTCTTTTAGCAACCTCAGAACGGGGAACCGCCGATGTAAACACGGCGGTTCCCCGTTCTGTGACAGGGGACATACTAGATCTACTGATCCCTGTCACTGGGATCAGTTAGATCTGTTATGTCCCGGCCAGCCCTGCCCCCCCCACAGTTAGAACACACCCAGGGAACATATTTAACCCCTTCACTGCCACCTGCTGGTTAACCCCTTCACTGCCAATGACATTTACACAGTAATCAGTGGATATTTAAATTTCTGATCACTGTATAAATGTCATTGGTCCCAAAAATGTGTAAAAAATGTCCGTCATTTCTGCGGCAATATCACAGTCCCGATAAAAATCGCAGATCGCCGCCATTACTAGTAAAAAAAATAATAAAAACGCCATAAATCATTTCCCAGTTTGTAGACACGATAACTTTTGCGCAAACCAATCAATATACGCCAATTGCGATTTTTTTTTTTTTTTTTTTTTACCAAAAATATGTAGAAGAATAAATATCGGCCAAAACCGATGAATAATTTTTTTTAATGGATTTGTACTTTAGCAAAAAGTAAAAAATATTGTTCTTTTTTGCAAAATTGTCGCTCATTTTTTGTTTATAGCGGCGATCAGAAATGACGCAGAGGTGATCAAATAACACCAAAAGAAAGCTCTATTTGTGGGAAAAAAAGGACGCAAATTTTATTTGGGTACAACGTCGCACGACCGCGCAATTGTCATTCAAAATGCGACAGCACTGAAAGCCAAAAATTGGTCTGGGCAGGAGGGGGGTTTAAGTGCCCAGTAAGGAAGTGGTTAAATATGTATGCATGCTATATGTTATCTTAGAGTGGTGCCTACGTTATCCCTTTGTGAATGAATTTATTTGGAATTAACTCTATTTTACATGTTTGTTCTGATCACTCTTTGTGGCTTTGTATTTGTAACCTAAATGTTACTAAACCCAGTAACATGAAAATAATTAATCTGCCCCACCCCCACAGTGCCCACAGCTTATAAATCTTCTTTTTACATTCAAATACTGCCACTATATACCTTTTTCGCTGATCTGTATACCACGGTTACATGATAAACTGCACTATTTTTCCAGAGCTAGGGTAGGAGATTTCCACTACAGCCTCTATACACGCCCACATGTGTGATGTCAATATCATGTAACCTGAACAGTTCAACTGAAATAGGAAATTTAATCTCCAGCATAAGAGACCAAACTGAGCTATTGCAGCCTTTCAACCCTGCTGTGTATTATATAGACTTGTACAGATAGATTCTGCAGGAGAGGAAGTATCTATGCATACAGGATAAAAGAGCATTTTTACACAATGCTGAGGATTAACCCCTTAAGTTCCACAGTGAGTATAACAAGTATGCTATTCTGCATATACAGACTGATTTTACTGTTGTGGGTTTAGTCACACTTTAATAACAAATGTCTTCATGTGAGAAAGCCACACTCATGATTAATTTTCTGCAGCTGCTCTAGGTTTAGGGGCTGGCTATTTAAGCGGAGGATCTGTCTTGAGTGTGGAGTCATGATTAAGTGCTAAGAAAGAGTGAAACACACTGACTTTCTCAGTCCCCACAGTGTCTTTGTAGCTGTTAGAAGCTGCTTTTAAACTTAAAAAACGATGAGGATTTTTGGAGTGCAGCTGTTTAAATTGTTTAGTCTACATGGGGCTTGCTAATCTGTCAAACAGAAAGGACCAACCTCCACAGTATAGTATAAAAAAGAAGAGAATACATCTTGAGTTAGGTGCACTTTTGAAGTGGTTGTTTGAGTTGCCTGTGTTGTCTACTCTTCATATAGTGCTTGAAAGGAATAACATTGAATACATGTGTTTGTCTACTTGCAGTGTTTACTGCTCTTCTGATATAGTTCCACAAGATGGCAGTAATGGCATACAGAGGTCCTTGAATTGAAAGTCGGTAAAGGAGCATTAGGACCTTGAAGAAGGGGACATATCATGAAAGCTTGCCCTGAAAAATGGTATGTTAGTGAAAATTAAAAAATGATCATGGACAGTACTCAATTGTCTCTGTCATAAGTGCACTAATACATCTACAATCACCTCAAGTCAGTAAAGGAAAACCGTATCAAAAAAGTCTGGAGGCTGTGATTATTGTCCTCTCCTTGTAGAAATGCTACTGGCCTTGCAGTCATGCTGAATCAATGGTTTTCTGTACTAGTTTAGTTATTCACCCAGAACAAGTACTAGAGTTGCCACTCTTTCTTCAAGCCAAACCCAAACACTTTAGCAGCTCACATAAAAAAAACATTTTTTAGCATACACTATAGGATTGTAACAACACTGTGACACCTTTGGGCGCTCCAAAGAGAATAGTAACGTGGTGTACATAGTGCCCCCTCGTCCTCCTATCAGGCCCTGTTCTGAGCCACATTCCTGTCTGAATATTGTGTCCGGGTTTCAGGTGGACTGAAACCCGGACACGCGATTCTAAACCCGAACTGTCCAGGTGAATCCCGGACAGGTGGCAACCCTAACAAGTACCCAAACTCTACATGCTTGTTCTTGGTTAGAGTTTTAGTCCTGTCCATAGAGTTGTGGTATGCATGCCCTTACCATATTCTGGACAATCTGTGGAGTGCTGCAAGGCACTATAAACCATTGTGAGGGTGCTCTGCCACCTTCTCAAGTTTTTGTCTCTGAAGAGACAAGGGGTGGGCAACCACAAAGATAGAATTAGTACCAGATTACCACGAAGGATCATTTGTGATGGCACAGTGGCTTAAGCCACAAAAATGATCGGTTCAGCAGGAAACGGCCGACTTTCGGCCTGTGTGTACAGCTCCTCCTCCAACAGACCGGCTTCTGCCGAATGAGCATGCTGGAAAACCAGCATCTGATCACTGTGTTTGGTGGGGAGGCATGACATTCCCAGTCAGAACACAATAGCTCAGAGGGGAGATCACCGCACTAACATCGGATGTATAGTACGGCGATCTGTAAGGTTTTTTTCTCGTTCAGCCCACTGGGTTGAACAAAAAAACTTCCTGTGTGTACCCAGTATTAGTGGTTAGCACTACTTGCTGCAGTAAGGTTTTTGGTTCAAACTCTGGTCAGGACACTATCTGCATGGAGCTTGTATGTTTTCCCTTTGCCTGGGTGAGTTCCCTCTGGGAACTCCGTTTTCCTAACACACTCCAAAGACATTCTGATACGTTTATTGGCTCTTGTATAAATTGGCCCTCTTGTGTTGGTGTGTGTGTGTACGCAGTTGAGATAGAGACCTTAGATTGTAAGCTTCTTGAGTGCAGGGACTGATGTGAATGAATAGTACTGTATGTAAAGCACTGCATAAATTGTCAGCGTCATATAATTGCATGTAATAAATAAATAGTAATCGGTACAATTTATCTAACCTAATCACTAATTTATTTTAACAGCAACTGACTGGCTCCATCTGCAGGTACCTATATACACAAAATCATCAATGCAATCCAGCCCAAAAGTCCCTGTGTATGCATTCACTTTTTTTTCCAATGCAAAGGTATGGCCATCCATGGATTCACCCGAACAGTTCAGGTTTTGAATCCTATGTCTGGGTTTCAGACTGCCTAAAACCCGGACACATTATTCAGAACGAACTATGGCTTCCCAGCAGGATTACTGGCTGCAGCTGTCTAAGCTGAGAGTGTCTGTTAAACTCTCTTTCACACTGCCCAAAGCCAGCACTAACAAAACGAACAATATCCCCCCCGTTCCCACACTGAAGGGAGAGGATAAAGTACTCATTCTGCTCTGCTCCCCCCTACCAATCTGTGTTTCCAATTCTGTGTCTCAGAAAAGGAAAGTTGGAGTGGGAAATTTGAAGTCCAGCAGCTTCAGAGACATCTGGATGAGAGGTGCTAACTGCCAAGGGGTGAGTGAGCTCACCATCCATCCCTGTTTGTGACTGAAGCCCCCCCCTTCTTTCTCCTGTCTCTGAGTGAGAACA
>BLSH010110063.1:389842-400858 GCA_018402905.1 Glandirana rugosa
TCAAATTACTCCCACAATCTGATCGTTGTGTACGATCCCACAATCTGATCGTTGTGTACGAACGTACGATCGTTTCGTTAGACAGAGTTTAATCTGCAATCTCCAACTCAAGCAGCAGTGTTTGAAATCTCAAATTCCCCCAACAATCTGATCGTTGAGCACGATCGTGGCGATCGTTGTTTTCTGCAGAGCTTGATCTGCAACTCAAAGCAGCGGTATGTAAAATCTCTAATTTCTGCTATCTGTCCTCAGAGCAACAGCACAGACAGCAGTAGTAAAGTAATCTATCTCAGGATGCAGGATCAGGTCTTAAAATGTCTCAAATCTCTCCCTCACGCTTTCAGCTTCCTTTCCCTACACTAACCCAAGGAGCATGTGACTGCAGCACTGTGACTCCAGCTTATAAAGAGGCTGGGTCACATGATGCACTGGCCAATCACAGCCATGCCATTAGTAGGCATGGCTGTGATGGCTTCTAAGGGCAAACCAGTGAAACGCTTGTTGGTTGGCTGCCCTGCAGCTTCTCTACACGTGGAGTAAAATAGCAGTACCCCGGACCGAACCAGAACGATTTTTGAAATGTCCGGGTCCGTGCCCCGGACACCCGAAAGTTCGGTACGGACCCGAACGTTACAGTCCGGGTTCGCTCAACACTAGTGCAGAGTATTACTGCAGTTGAAGCTGAGTGAGTTTATGAGCCAGGTGACTCAGCATTTTCCAAAAGATCCCCTGTGTGGGAAACTTTATGTTGGACTGTTGTTTTGCTTTTTGCTGTTTTAATAAAAGTGGAACACTTAAATATGGTTTCTGTCTGCCGTGGACTCACTGTATAAAAACATCTACCACAAGAGCTAACTACTCCATGACACAATATCTAGACACAAGAACAAAAATGTACTACATTGCAGCTTACTAGTCCTTAGATGGGTGACTTCATACGTGTTTTTTTTTTAGGGTTCCTTCGTCTTAGGGTGTCAATGTCTGTCTGTCCTAGGGTGACAATGGTTACTGAATTGTATTAGGACAACAAAAACAAGATAGCACTACAGAATCCCAACCGATTGCACAATGTCTCTTCATCAACAAAATTAAGCACCTGCCTACTTGCTAGAAGTCTTCTTTAAAATGTACACTGAGCTGTGCATGTGCAGCTCAGTTTACATTCCAGCACAAATCCTTTTGAATGGCATCCCAACTTTATAATCCAACTGACCTGCCTTGAAGAGCTGACAATACACAGTCTGCACTTCCATACATTCATGTGTGCTACATCAAAAAAAATAGCTGAGCTCTGAGGGCTGATTTTCGCTATGTCATGGTGCTTCTGCAGCCTATTCAAACTAATGGACTGCCTTAATGTGAGGCATGTTAACAAGCGACCTAATGCATGCTAATGTTCGTTTGCATCACATACAGTATATCTAAATGTGCTGTTAATCCTGTTCTGGTCTAACCTGTCAGCCTCTGCATATATGCCTCAAGCTTGTTTAGCTAATCCCCTGCTTTCAAAAACCACACAACTACAAGTGCAAGCTATACTGGTGTTATGACAATGCACTAGATACAGCTGTACAGCTCTGTTAGGCAGTACATACATTTTACCACTAGCAAAAAGAAAAATATTGCGCTATCTCAAACTTAACACGAAAAAAATTATAGTGAATGAAAGCCGCTAACACAACAACACTCCCAAATTGCTCAAGCAAACGTAAAAACTAATAAAGTGTAGCGCTAAACAGTATAAATGACAAAAATTATGATGCTGTGAACATATATAATTGTGAGTCCATATAGGCATATATATAAAGATGGGTTAAAGATTAGTGAAACTAGAAAAGTTCATGTGTACATATATATATAACATCCTTCATCCCCCCCGAGCACATAGGAAGGGAGGGCACATAGGAAGGCGGAACCTGTGAGCAGAGTGGAGCACGGACAGCGATCCAGGGTGTACCGAGGCACCGGGAAGTCTGCAGTACGGCTCAGATTGACTGGCGGAAGGTGGCCTGGCACGTTGTTACCTGGTGGATATTGTCCTCTGGTATCTGGCTGTGGACCCTTGAGTTCTTGACAAGCGTTGGATTTGGAATCACGGAGAATGATACAGTGAGGTCTATTGGATGGTCCCCATAAGATCAGCCTTTATGCGCCAATCCCTCTTATCTCTGGTAAGAGTACTTTTTACATACCTGGTGGAAGTGCACAGTGCATGTCGGGTGTACCACGTTTTATCGGGAGTGATAACCACAGTGTCTGGTGCCCCAAAGGGGTGAAGGATGTTATATATATACACATGAACTTTTCTAGTTTCACTAATCTTTAACCAATTCTTTATATATATGCCTATATGGACTCACAATTATATATGTTCACAGCATTGTAATTTTTGTAATTTATACTGTTTAGCCCTACACTTTATTAGTTTTTACATAAATTTTACCACTCCCTGCAACACACTGAACAGGGGTTTCCAAAGCAAAATCCTCTAGCTGGCTGGTTGCTGTAAAGGGATTGGAAATCTTAAAGTAGAACTAAAGTCTCTCAATCAAAATATATATTTTTTTATTCTTATGGTGCTAGCCTTAGTAAATACATAGGAAGGTATATTATATTTACTTGCTTTAAACTTTTTTTTTTTTTACATTTATTCATTTGCTTCCTGGTTTCTGACCTAGGCCAAAATGATGTCATACATCCCATAAGTCAGCCCTCAAATTTTAAACTCGCCTACTCGCATTTTGCGAGAGGAAAATGAGGGCTGGCAAGGTGTGCTGCCTGGGAGCAGGGAGGGGCGAGCACCGCTGGCAGTCAGGGATGAATGGGAGCAGTTCTCCCAGTGGAAGAGAGCGTGGAAGAAGAGCTTACATTGCAATTGTAGTCTGTGCACCGCCACATACAGTCCAACCCTCCCGACTCCGCGTGGAGTGGAGTTGGGAGGGCGGGACTGTATGTGATGGCGCGAGGACTACAATTGTAATGTAAGCTGTTTTACAGCAAGCAATCCCAGCTCTGCGATCCTGGTGTAGCGTCAGAATCTGATACCCAGACTCTCCTCTTCCTATACTCTCTCTCTCGTCCTCTGCGCCTGTGAGGCTGCAATGGTGGACACTGGTGAGGCTGCAATGGTG
This sequence comes from Glandirana rugosa, assembly GCA_018402905.1. NCBI lineage: Eukaryota > Metazoa > Chordata > Amphibia > Anura > Ranidae > Glandirana > Glandirana rugosa. The sequence continues at coordinate 392,974 of BLSH010110063.1, forward strand.
GACACTGGTGAGGCTGCAGTGGTTGACACTGGTGAGGCTGCAATGGTGTGCACTGGTGATGCTGCAATATTGGGCACTGGTGAGGCTGCAGTGGTGTGCACTGGTGAGGCTGCAATGGTGAGCACTGGTGAGGCTGCAATGGTGGGCACTGGTGGGCTGCAATGGTGGACAATGGTGAGGCTGCAATGGTGGACACTGGAGAGGCTGCAATGGTGGACACTGGTGAAGCTGCAATGTTGGACACTGGTGAGGCTGCAGTGGTGGACACTGGAGAGGCTGCAATGGTGGACACTGGAGAGGCTGCAATGTTGGACACTGGTGAAGCTGCAATGTTGGACACTGGTGAGGCTGCAGTGGTGGACACTGGTGAGGCTGCAATGGTGGACACTGGAGAGGCTGCAATGGTGGGCACTGGTGAGACTGCAATGGTGGGCACTGGTGGGCTGCAATGGTGGACACTGGTGAGGCTGCAATGGAGGACACTGGTGAGGCTGCAATGGTGGGCACTGGTGACGCTGCAATGGTGGACACTGGTGAGGCTGCAATGGTGGACACTGGTGAGGCTGCAATGGTGGACACAGGTGGGGCTGCAATGGTAGACACAGGTGAGGCTGCAATGGTGGGCACCGGTGAGGCTGCATTGATGAGCACACGTAAGGGTGCACTGATGGGTACTGATAAACTTGTTGTTAATATTTATTTGTGTAACTTAATTCTGCATAAAACATTTAAGTGTCATTCACACACAGTGGTGTAGTGGATAGCACTTTACCTGGCAGCAAAAGGGTCGCTGGTTTGAATCCCAACCACGACACTACCTGCCTGGAGTTTGCATGTTCTCCTTGTGCCTGCGTGTGTTTCCTCCGGGTGCTCCGGTTTCCTCCCACACTCCAAAGACATGCTGGTAGGTAAATTAGATTCTGTCTAAATTGGTCCTAGTATATGTATGAATGTGAGTTAGGGACCTTAGATTGTAAGCTCCTTGAGGGTAGGGACTGATGTGAATGTGCAATATATATGTAAAGCGCTGCATAAATTGACAGCGCTATATAAGTACCTGAAATAAATAATTTCATGAGAATTTATGAGGGTGTGTATAGGAGCAGGAGCAGGATCAGGGGCGGGGCATGGTAGGGGTTGAGTGGGGCAACTGGTGGAGAGTAACCCTTAAGGCCTGGCTAGTAGCTCAGGACTTGACATTTGGAGACCTGCCATAAGTCTTCGTGGAATTTTTTTCTCTTTCATCTGGAGCAGGGATCTCCAAACTGCAGGCCGAATGTGGCCCTTTGCTTGCTTTTATCTGGCCCTTAGGACACTATTCCTTCCACTGATACGAGGCACTATTCATTTCGCTGACACCAAAGACAGAGCACCATTCCTCCCACTGACACCAACAATAGGGTACTATTCCTTTAATTTAACATTTTACCACTCCCTGCAACACACTGAACGGGGGTTTCCAAAGCAAAATCCTCTAGCTGGCTGGTTGCTGTAAAGGGATTGGAAATCTTAAAGCAGAACTAAAGTCTCTCAATCAAAATATATATATTTTTATTCTTATGGTGCTAGCCTTAGTAAATACATAGGAAGGTATATTATATTTACTTGCTTTAAACTTTTTTTTTTTTACATGTATTCATTGCTTCCTGGTTTCTGACCTAGGCCAAAATGATGTCATACATTCCATAAGTCAGCCCTCAAATTTTAAACTCGCCTACTCACATTTTGCGAGTGGAAAATGAGGGCTGGCAAGGTGTGCTGCCTGGGAGCAGGGAGGGGCGAGCACCGCTGGCAGTCAGGGATGAATGGGAGCTGTTCTCCCAGTGGAAGAGAGCGTGGAAGAAGAGCTTACATTGCAATTGTAGTCTGTGCACCGCCACATACAGTCCCACCCTTCCGACTCCGTGTGGAGTTGAGTTGGGAGGGTGGGACTGTATGTGATGGCGCGAGGACTGCAATTATAATGTAAGTTGTTATACAGCGAGCAATCCCAGCTCTGCGATCCCGATGTAGCGTCAGAATCTGATAGCCCGACTCTCCTCTTCCTATACTCTCTCTCTCGTCCTCTGCGCCGGTGAGGCTGCAATGGTGGACACTGGTGAGGCTGCAGTGGTGGACACTGGTGAGGCTGCAATGGTGGACACTGGTGAGGCTGCAATGGTGGACACTGGTGAGGCTGCAGTGGTGGGCACTGGTGGACTGCAATGGTGGACAATGGTGAGGCTGCAATGGTGGACACTGGAGAGGCTGCAATGGTGGACACTGGAGAGGCTGCAATGTTGGACACTGGAGAGGCTGCAATGTTGGACACTGGAGAGGCTGCAATGTTGGACACTGGTGAGGCTGCAATGTTGGACACTGGTGAGGCTGCAGTGGTGGACACTGGTGAGGCTGCAGTGGTGGACACTGGTGAGGCTGCAATGGTGGGCACTGGCGAGGCTGCAATGGTGGGCACTGGTGGGCTGCAATGGTGGACCATGGTGAGGCTGCAATGGTGGACACTGGTGAGGCTGCAATGGTGGACACTGGTGAGGCTGAAATGGTGGGCACTGGTGAGGCTGCAATGGTGGGCATTGGTGAGGCTGCAATGGTGGACACTGGTGAGGCTGCAATGGTGGACACTGGTGAGGCTGCAATGGTGGACACTGGTGAGGCTGCAATGGTGGACACTGGTGAGGCTGCAATGGTGGACACAGGTGAGGCTGCAATGGTAGACACAGGTGAGGCTGCAATGGTGGGCACTGGTGAGGCTGCATTGATGAGCACACATAAGGGTGCACTGATGGGTACTGATAAACTTGTTGTTAATATTTATTTGTGTAACTTAATTCTGCATAAAACATTTAAGTGTCATTCACACACACAGTGGTGTAGTGGATAGCACTTTCACCAGGCAGCAAAAGGGTTGCTGGTTTGAATCCCAACCACGACACTACCTGCCTGGAGTTTGCATGTTCTCCCTGTGCCTGCGTGGGTTTCCTCCGGGTACTCCGGTTTCCTCCCACACTCCAAAGACATGCTGGTAGGTAAATTAGATCCTGTCTAAATTGGCCCTAGTATATGTATGAATGTGAGTTAGGGACCTTAGATTGTAAGCTCCTTGAGGGTAGGGACTGATGTGAATGTGCAATATATATGTAAAGCGCTGCGTAAATTGACAGCGCTATATAAGTACCTGAAATAAATAATTTCATGAGAATTTATGAGGGCGTGTATAGGAGCAGGATCAGGGGCGGGGCATGGTAGGGGTTGGGTGGGGCAACTGGTGGTGAGTAACCCTTAAGGCCTGGCTAGTAGCTCAGGACTTGACATTTGGAGACCTGCCATAAGTCTTCATGGATTTTTTTTCTCTTTCATCTGGAGCAGGGACCTCCAAACCGTAGGCCGAATGCGGCCCTTTGCTTGCTTTTATCTGGCCCTTAGGACACTATTCCTTCCACTGATACAAGGCACTATTCATTTCGCTGACACCAACAATAGGGTACAATTCCTTTAACTAACATCAGAGATGGGGGTTAATTCTCCCACTGTCACTAATTATGGGGCACTATTCCTCCCACCTACACCAATGATGCATTTTTTTTTACTCCCACTGACCACCAAGCCTATGCCATTTACTCCCCCAATGCCTGTGCATTTTCTACTCTAACTGGCCACAGTCCAGCCCCTAAGGTTTGAAGGGTAGTTAACTGGCTCTTTGTTTGAAAAGTTTGGAGAATTTGATCTGGAAGAGGGGAGGGGCGCTTTCTCAGCTAAGCACACCCTCCTGTCTGCATGCTTGAGCTGAGGGCGATGGATTCTAGGAAGTAAATGCTACATGAACCATCTGCCCTTACTCAAGATGGCTGTGATATGAATGCTAGAGGGTTGATTTCTCTTCATAATAAAAAATGGAGACATGTTTGGTTTGAATATTAAAAACAAACATTTACATTTTTTTTCTTCATTTTTTTTATTACATTTTTTTTTACACACAGCGACCAGAGCAATACAATGTTACCATCATAACACTGTACTACTCTGGGGAGGTGCTCAGGATTTTTTTTTTTTTTACACACTATGATTGCTTATAGCTGTGAATTTTACAGTTATAAGTAACCATTTTTTTCTGAATAAAAATTTCATTCAGTGTTTACTATTGTGATTGCATCACATGGTACAGAAAGGCTGTGATTGGCCCTGTCTGTACCATGTGATCACTGTGACCAATCACAGAGCTCATCACAATAGTACATAATGAATGGCATGAAACAAAGCCATTCATTGTGTACAATTGTTGTGTGATCTGCTGTGATTGGCCACAGCGATCACATGGTACATGCGGTGTGTCGGTATAGTGATCTGTCCAGGCACAGCCAGCAACAGATCGTGCCAGAGTGTGGCCCGTGATCCTGGAAGGACATCATATTACAATAGGCCAGGAGGGAAGGGGTTAAATAAGCCATACACTGGTAGATTCTTGTACGAAAGTTGAAAAATCTCGCCAGTACATGTGATAATAGCATCAGAAACATGACGAATGTTATTCAAAAGTTTTTTAGAGAAAAATTTTCCATCCTACTCCTTCAATTTTTTTCATCACTACGTTTGAACATGATCATCAATTTGACCACATTAACAGAACTAAACGAGCAGTGAGCAGATAGGCTTTTAGTGTAGAAGAGACAGCACTGCAATGAAGAGGCCTGAAAAAGAAGATGCTGGCCAGGTATACCATTGGATAGGAGTACTCATCCTTTAGTTTCACTTGAACTATTAGAAAATTGAACAGACATTCTGAAATTGAATTACTGAGGGTTGCCAACCATGAATGCTAGCTCACATACTGTATAATGTATATGTTAACGACAGATCAGCAACATGTGGCTGTTCCAGCCTGTAATTGAAACTGCTAAAAAGAGTCCTACTATTTAAATGGATGCCATAAGTCTAAGCAGATGTAAACAGTGGTGGCTTCTAACCACAGGACAAGTCAAGTCAAAGTCCTGTCATGTTTTCTGTGTGTTTTACGATAAACTTAGTAACTGGTTAGAATAAATAAGTAACTGTATTTCCGTAAAATAAACTCTGAACACAGAGAACGAAGAAGACCTCAACTCCACCCAAAACTGTTTGTATAAGCAGTTCTCTAAGCCATGTCTATACTTAAATCATAAAAATAGCACTGAACATTTTACACCATAGCAAACAGTGTGCTTTTAAAATAGTGAGTAAAATTAGAGGTGAACTCCAGGCAATGATACACAGCTGAAATGCAGTGCATTAACTGACAGAAGATACCTTATGTACTTCTACAGCCCTGGCTGTCATTGTAAGTGTACACTGAGCCATGCATGTATAGTTCAGTGTACATTCTGATGATGTGACTCTTGTGCGCATGTGCTGGAGTGACATCATTGCGGCCCAGCCAGTTAAGCAGCTGAAGAGTGCAAACCTAGAATGGAAGACCAGGAGAAGATCACAGCGACTATGACAATGCAGCGCTGGAGGGGATAATTTGGCATGTAAGTCTGCCATAAGGTGCTAACTTGCAGTGCATGCCAAAACTGACAAAACTGAAGCATGCTGGAAGTGGAAGTTCTTATAATAGGATGTCCTTATAACTTTGCTTGCCTGTGTACAAATCACCTGATGATGGCATTGTAATCTAGTGGTCTAAGACTAATCTTGTGTACTGTCATGTACTCCAAGTAGAGGATTTCACTGGCAAGTTCTATTTTTTCAGGTGGACCTACCTCTTTATGCGCTGTTGTGGTAGTTAAACACTCCACTGTGCCTAAGAACTTTCTAGAATGTTCTCCATGATGGAAGGTGGGACCTGGAGCAGAAAGGAAGAAGGAGGCAGGGACTTGTTGCATAGAGGCTGCGTGAAGCATGGCGTATCTGATGTCTGAAGCGGAAGAAGCGGGTGAAACCCTAATCAATACTGATGCACAATTCAACTCCAGAGCAGGACTCTCGCTTTGTAAAAAGGGTCAAGGGGTTGTTTCTGTTTCCCAGGCTCTGAGGAAGAGGGATTTCTCGAAACGCGTTAGCCAGCCTATGTCTCTATAGAGGTAGTCCCATATGGTGTGGACATCGTCATGGACTGATATGGAGGACCATTTTAGACATGTTTTTATGAAGCCTATGTTTGTGAGTATGATACTTACCTTTTATTGAAATAAATACCTTTGGTTGAGCATAATGTGCTAGGTCCACAAGCCTTCTATTTCATTTCATGTCCTAGTGCTTTGGATTCCCTAGTCTGTGGAGGACAGCGAGAAGTGCATTATCCATTATCGGGTGTCAAAGAAAAGAGCTCACAGTCACATAGAGGCACACTACACAGTGCAGGGGATTTATTTGTGTTATTTTTGGGTGGTTCTATTTCCCATCTGCCTGGCTTACCATCTTATGGCACAAATGGCTACCCCATCGGCCAGGTGTCCCCGATTTCTGTTTTTTTTTGTAATCTATGCGGCCTGAATGGGGGGGAACCTTCAGACCTTCCATCAAAGCAAGAATCTGACAAACCCAAGGAGGAGGTAAAGTCTCCTGTTGCCAAGTGCTGCAGTATTTAAAGCATGTAGCTTGAGGCCTATGGGAGTTGCCTACCAACTGAGTAACTGGGGTCTGCGTGGTGTTTTATCACCTGTTAAGAATGGGCAACAGAGAGACTCTGTAGCAAATGTGTCCTGTGAGAGTTGGGAACTGCCTGAAGATGATGTGCCAGGTAATGTGGTTAAGTTGGAGGATGTAAGCTTGTTGAGTGGGACAGAGTCAGGGGAGGGACAAGTGGTCCTAGAGACTGGGGAGCATAGGTCTAACATCCCTTGTCCTAGTCAGTGACATATCATCCATGGGTGCAGGGTGTGCGGTGCACATGGGCCCCCAAAGCCAGGGGGGGCCATTGTGCCCTGCCACACTCTGCCCACATGAAGTACCAAAAATCCAATGAAATAAAATTCCTGCTGGGTCCTTGAAGCGTGGACACGGCTGGGAGCTTTGGGGACTTTTTATTCATTGTGAACACACACAGCAGTGGCGGCCGCATTTGCCGATACCTGGTCTATAGATCCAGCCGCCGCTGCTCACGGCTACTGAAGAACCTGGTCACTGGCGGAGTGATCTGCAGGCAGCCTTGTGTGCTGCGCCCGTGTGCTGGTGAGTCTTCTGATCAGGCAGCTGATGCGGCTCCAACAATTTGAGGGGTGCAGAAATTAGTTCCTGTCCCCCTCCCAGACAGCACAGAAATCCTGCGGCTCTATCCACCTGCTCCGAGCCTCTGAACTCCTCTCCCCTCCCTCTGACGATCGCTCCGTCCTCCTGGTGTGGGTGACAGTCAGCTCGGGAGGTGCAGTTGTCATGGAAGGAGGGGCTCCATTCCGCACACTGCTCCGTCCACCTCCAGCATGGCTCAGCTTGTCACACCACTGTGTGGCTGGATCTGCTCTGCTGCCTTCTCCTGGGCTGCTCCTCTCTTCCTGCCAGTGAAGCTGAAGCTCCTAAAGAAGCAGTGGACAATAAGACCCGGGACCATCAAAGTAATTGAGCACTGTCATTTTGTGACCAGACCCTGCCCTCTTCTTACCCCCTCTCTACTCCCCCCTCTGTCTCTCTATGCCCCCTCTCTCTCCCTGATCCCCCTCTCTCTCTACTCCCCCCTCTCTTCCTCGTCGGGTCCTCTTCCGTCGTCTCGTCTAGGTCGGTGTGTCACCACACTGTTCGACTCGGTACGACCTCCACCTGCCTCGTCACACGCCTTACCTCGGGGAGGAAGGTACTGTTGACGTGGAGGGCTCGACTGACAGTGGGTGTGGTCCTCCTGCCTCGCTAGCAGTCTCCCTCCCCTCTCCTCAAGTCTCCGAGCCTCGTCCACCTATCTCGGCGTCCTAAAGACACG
>BLSH010110063.1:402158-421398 GCA_018402905.1 Glandirana rugosa
CCCCCACCTCTCTCTCCCCTTGCTCCCTCAATCTCTTTCCCTGCTCCCTCAATCTCTTTCTCTGCTCCCTCAATCTCTTTCTCTGCTCCCTCAATCTCTTTCCATGCTCCCTCAATCTCTTTCCCTGCCTGCTCTCTCTCTCCCTGTCCCCCTCAATTTCACTCTCTCCTCCCTGCTCCCCTCAATCTCTCCCTGCCCTCAATCTCTCTCTCTGATGCTCCAGTTGTACCAGAGATGAGCAGTAGGGAGCCATCGGGATCTGGCAGCCGATCAGACTGTGGATCATGGGCAATGCCCACAGTGTTCCCTTAATTCCCTTCTAAGATTCTGTGCCTGGTATTGTCCAGTGTGTAGGGCCTCAGATGCCTACTTGCCATCTGGCAAATGTTTTGATAAGTGACTTACACGGCTGTCGTGACTGCAGCTCTATCTAGCCTACAGATTCAGTTGGACTTTGGGTAGGAATTCCCTAATGGCATGTCGGTGAAGAGTGGTGAGCTTGATTGCTTGTATTCACTGGCCCTCACCTTGCGGCTCTCGCCAGCTGATATAGCGTGCTAGGGATGAGCGGCATGTAATCCAATTCATACTGTCACAAACTGCTTTCACTCCAAGTGGGGTCAGCCACTACGGACTATATCACATTGGCTACATGCTGTGTCAGCAGTTTTGTTACTGTGGGGCCATCATAGACTGGGAGCCTTCACAGTGGGGTTCATTTGTCCCTGCATCCTTGTTACAGACCTTTGAGCAATATCATCACTTTGTGGTCCCTGGCGCCACTGCCAGAGATTTTGTCTCCACCATCGATCTGTAGAGTGTGATTGCAGGGTGTGTGGTGGTGAATGGTGGTATGCAGCCGGCTGATCTTGTCCTCTTGATTACTGACAACGTTGTCAATTTTATGGTGCATCAATGGTAATTGTCTTTTTCCATTTGGCCTTTTTTTAATGAGATCAATAAACTTCTATTTTTAATGCCCTGTGTGTCCCGCTTACGGACTCTTTTTGTGATTACACAAGTCTTTAGTATATTGCAGTGCAAATCTGCAAAATGCAAAAAGCACTGAAAATGCATAGGTGTGAATCAGGCCTAAATGAACATTTTGATGTTTTTTTTTGTATATGCACATAGAGTTTTATTGATTTATAGTAGCTGCTCTATTAAGCATAAACGATATGGTTAAAAGATAGGCGGTATACACATGAGCACTGGGACCAGTGACATATATTCGTATTTGCTACTGAGTGTTTGGAATTATACAAAAAAGGCTCTCTGGGATCATTGGAGGTTCCTCGACGTATCAGAGATAAGACAAAGGATTGCACCAGGACAAGGAGTTTCTACAGTGCCTACAAGAATACAGTTGTGGGTGTAGCATTCACAAACATAAGCAGGTGTTGGTGAGCCCCGACAAAGTGGATATTGTTCTTTCTGTTCTGCGTAGGCACCCAGACTGGGAAAGTCGTGAGGAGTAAAGGAATTGTCCTGCTAGGGACCAAGGAAGTGCAGAGGGACCATGTTGCTGATGTGCACTGAAACTTTCCTGCTTTATAAACTGTTCAGTTGTTCCATATATCTTCTAAGAAGTTCCAGTAAAAGTTTTAAACCACAACTGATGGTGCCTAATTATATCCACATGCCTCAGGAATTGAGGGCACGCATGACGGCTGAACTGTAACTTGAAGAGCTCCCTATAGAAGTGGGGATTCACATAGACTGGAGGACCAGAAGCTGAGTCTGTCTGTGGTGCCCATATAGTCACACAGTGCCCAAACTGGACACACATTACATGAGACTGCTAAAGATCAAGGCCACTAGTGACCTATACAAATCAATGATTCCACATCTATGCACCCTGCAGCCCCTTTTAATTATGTGCCACATTTGATATTTCTCTTAGCAAGATACATTAAAAAAAATCAGAGGAAAAAACCAAAAGGTGTGACAAGAGATGGACTGCGTAGAAAAATTAAAATAGTTTAAAAGAAATAAACCAAGCTATTTAACTATTGGAAGCCAGTCTAAATAATATACTGTATGTCCTTAAGTGGCCTAAGGCTCGATTCACACCAATGCATTTTGCTTTTCAGGGTTTTTTCACTGCTTTTTGCTGTGCTTTTTACCACGTTTTTGATGCACTTTTACAGCAATTTTGCTGCGATTTGTGTTTTGCAGTTTTTTATTTTTACATTTTTTTTATCATTTTTGTTTGTAGAGAGCCAGACAACTAGTGTTTTCCAAAAGAGGTCAGTGTTGGCAACCTATGTAGTTTTTTCAATGCAGGCTTCCTTTAATACATTGAACACCCAGGATTCTCACAGCACAATTGGAGAGTGCACAGCAAAGTTTGTCCCCGAAAAACATGGAGCGCCACCAGCTGACTATTTGCGAAAATATTCATATGCAAAATCAGACTTAAAAATCAGATTCAAAAACATATTTTTAGTCCTGTCTAATATTAACAAGGCAAAATACGCAGTATACAACACCACTATACATTCCCTTATATGTTACTTCAGGAGCCTAAGGGCCGGATTTAGTAAGTGTGAAGTGAAGCATTACAAAGTAAAAGAAAGCGATGATGTCCAGAGACTAGATGCCTAGTTACATAGCTCCCAACTGTCCCTGATTTCGAGGGACTATCCCTGATTTAGAACAAAGTCCCTCTGTCCCTTTCCTCCTCATTTGTCCCACATTTTGGTCTGATCTATATAGTTATATATAAAATACACATTTTACCTTTCAAAAAGTGTTTCCCAGTGCTAAACCTTTCATCCAGTTTCTAAATTGCTGCATTTGTAAGTTTCAAAAGCCAGTTTAACCACTTCAATACTATGCACTTAGGACACTTTACTACCAGACCAATTTTCAGTTTTCAGTGCTGTTGCGCTTTGAATGACAATTGCGCTGTCGTGCAACGTTGTACCCAAACAGATTTTTTATCATTTTGTTCCCACAAATAGAGCTTTCTTTTGGTGGTATTTGATCACCCCTGTGGTTTTTAAATTTTTTGCGCTACAAATAAAAAAAGACTGAAAATTTTGAAAAAAATATTCTCTATTTTTGTCACAAAACTTTGGAAATAAGTAAATTTTCTCCATCACTGGTGGGCACTGATGAGGCTACACTGACGGGCACTGATGTGGCAGTACTGATTGGCACTGATGAGGTGCCACTGATGATGAGGCACTTATATGCAGCAATGATGAACACTGTTAGGCAGCACTGATAAGCAGTACTGATGGGTACTGATAGGTGGCACTGATATACAGCACTGACGGGCACTGATATGCAGCACTGATGGGCACTCATAGACAGCACTGATTGGCACTCATAGGCGGCACTGGGCACTGATAGGTGGCACTGATGGGCACTGATAGGTGGGCACTGGTAGGTGGCAATGGTGGGCACTGACATGTGGCACTGGTATGCATTGATAGGGGCACTGATAGGGGCACTGGTGGGCATATATATTGATAGGGGCTCATTCCCTGGTGGTCTAGGGTGGCATCTGAGGGTGGCACTGAGTGCCATCCACATTGGGCACTATATCTCTTACCTAGTGGTCTAGGGGGGTCTCCCTGGTGGTCCAGATCGGCTCCCTGGTGGTCCCTGGTCGGCTCCCTGGTGGTCCTGGGTGGGCACATCCCTGGTGGTCCCTGGGCAGGCTCCCTGGTGGTCTAGGGTGGCGATCCGAGGGAGGGCTGTGCTGATAAATCATCAGCACAAACCCTCCCTGTCAGGAGAGCAGCCGATCGGCTCTCCACTCCTCAGGTCTGCAGACCTCAGTACAGGAAAGCCGATAAACGGCTTTCCTGTGTTACACTGTGACCAGCCGTGATTGGTCACGGCTGGTCACATGGTAAAGTGCTTCAGATCATAGCGCTTTACCGAGATCGGTATTGCGGGGGGGGGTCAGACTGACCTCCCACACCACCGATCGCCGTGATGCGCGCCCCCCTGGGCGCGCGGCGGCTTGTTATCCTGAGGACGTCATATGACGTCCAGTCAGGATAACTAAGCCACTTCCCGGCCGTCATTTTGCATACGGCGGTCGGGAAGTGGTTAAAGGAATTGTAGAGGTAATAAAAAGCACCTTTTAAAGTGTGTTTAACTCATACTTTTTTTGTACAATTCTTTTTTAAGGGGGCATGGCATGGGGTGTGTCCTATGCCTACATACTTTTGCTAATAGGTGTCCCTCATTCCCATCTCAAAAAAGTTGGGAGGTATGCATTTATAATCACTGCACAGCCTGATATGCTCAGTACTAATGGCAGATAGCATGGAAGAGGGGTCCCTCAAATTTGTGGATAATGACTGAAATCCTGATGATAAACAACATAACATATAACACAGCCTCACGTGCTCCCTACATTTCTCTATTACTGACATCCCTTAACAGGGCTGAGCCACAATGCACAGGCGAATCCTGCTATGCTGTAGAAATAAAGTATAGGGGTTAACCCAATGTAAAATCTGCATAAAAGGGCTTATATGATACTGTAATGCACAGTAACTTCTAGTAACCAATCAGATTTTAATTTACAGCAAAATGTGAATTCTGACTGCATATGGGTTACTGAAAATACCCCCATATTGCTTATGCTCATAAATCTGCCAGTGGAACCTGACACATGGAGGAGAGTTACACTGCATGAGATACTGTATGAAATAGAAAGACACAAGGCACAATGTGCAAGATTAACTCAAAGTGTATTAATGCGCAGAATTATAGTGTATGTGGACACACGAAAACCTGTAGCTATTGGCCATCCTTTTCAGAAATCAGACGTCAGCCATGACAGTTTGGCTTAAAAGATACACATAGAAGTAACCTTACTCCCTCCCTCCTCCCTTCAGTCATGGAGTTCATACACTCACTTCAAAAGAACTGTTATCTCAGCTTAGATACCTCAGAAACCAACACTGGGGCCTGCAGATCTGTAAACAGCTAATTGAGTCACAGCCGGATGTCTGTTTTTGCTGTCCAGGCCTATCGTAAAACTATACCCAGATCCATTAAGAATACAGAGCATGCCATCAAAGGATGATCAGAAATAATGAGGGTCGTAAAGGGGCATTTAGAGCAGAAGTGACCTTTCAGAGACCTGTACCCAATTCAAAACTTAAGAAATCCACACATGATTCATAAATTCAGACAGGAACATGACACCTTAATAAAAAGTAAATATATGAATGTAGAATTTCATACTGAACGACTGGAGTCCAGGCATGCCCATGTTCAGACATACCAAAGGGAAGATAGCTGTCAGATGCCTCCTAGGTGACAAGTTTATTTAAGCTACCCTGTGTCTGATATCTCTGGACATGAAATTCCATTCTGAACCATAATTTCTCAGTTTCAGGAAAGCAGCCTGTACATATTGGGAGATATGAATAATGGTATAAAAACTGTGTGCAAGGGAGGGTCATTATACAAACATCCACCCCAGACAGCCCACGGGCCCTCCTATCCATTTCCAGTGGTCAGGGGCATAAAGCCAAGACAGTTGTCAGTTCTCCTTTTACCATCAAACCAGGAACATCTACAAGTTGAGAACCATTTTGACTCATTGACCAAACTCTGTTCAAAACAAAGACATTGATCACAAGTATCTTTCTTCCTTAAATACTACATTAAATCTTTGTTGCCGTATTATGTCTTTATTGCTTTGAAATACCTTTTTTTCCTGTAAATATTTTATTTGCAGCAATTTTGACCTTTTCATTATTAAACCTTATTTTGAAAAGTGTTAACCTTATCGCTAAGCTCTTAATGCAAGCTATACCGAACCTGTTACTTTAAGAGTGCTACTGTTTGGAATAAATCATCTGAATATTCCTGTCTGTGGTGACAGTGTGTGTTACAGACGATCATTCTAAAATCATAATCGGTATTGCTAAAATTACAAGTCTCTCCTGCTCGGTCCAAGGAGGTGGTGGCAGTGAAAGGGTTAATTGTTTATATTAGCCCGGTGACAATCACTCTCAGGCTGCTGGCTCCTAGATTGTGGCCCCGCAAGCTGGAAAATCTTTGTGCTGGATACAGCGGAGAGTGGCATTGTTACGTTAGTGACAGCGCAGTGTGAGATTGGCCGGTCCTTTGTCACGAGGTAGTGAGGAGGGCAGGGATCAGCGTTCGTCACAATAACCAGTGAAGTGAACACCCTCAGATGATACACAGAGATGAAATAAATCCTCCTACATAAGTTTTACATGTATATCTGTTGTCTTCAACGTTATATATTCTTTAGAATGTTCACATCGTGTTAGAGATTTTCTCTTCCTGTTCACCACTGAGTGTGAAGCCTGGGCACACAGCCAAGATGGCTGATTGGAGGAAACGTACACCCCCCCTCCTTAAAGGCAGAGACTTTCCGAGCTGTCCTGTGACACAGCAAGCTCTCTGCTAATCTATTTATAGTAACCTCCCCGACACATAATTCAGCCTGGTTTTATCTCAGTTGAAGGGGAACTTGCCAGAAGATGTCATGCTGATAACAGAAGAACGAAGCAGGAGAAAGCCACAGGGTTTAGTGATTTGGAGAGAGATACGAAAACACTGCAGATATGTGTCCAGCTCAAATTTCATGAATCGGGTTTACATCCACTTTAGGTAAATCAGCCTGCAGAGCCTCAGACACATAACAAAGAGTGACACAGTATTTAACCAAGAAGTATGAAGCACTACTTGTGTAGGGATCTGCTGCCCTCTACTGTCTGTAATTGGCTTTGCTGCTTAATGTTCAAAGAGATCATTTATGTACATCACTTCCTGCCTCTGGGGTTTGGATCAGAAACCTCAGAAAGAGTGAGTGGAGAGAGGGACAGAGAACTGAGCCATTAGGCCTTATAAACACAGGGGCTACTATTTTCACCCAGACCAGAAGCAGAGACCATTAGGCGAGTATTCCTATGTTCTAATAGTTTAACTGCAGCTGCCTATTGCTTCTTGAGTTTTTTTTAAAATCCTTGTGACAGACTCATCTCTGTTCAATTGTTAAACAACACCTCACAAAAGTGTCAACAATATTAATATGAAGTGGTAATGCACTGCCAAACACTATACACTGATCTGGGATTTGCTATCAGAGCTGCTGCTGCCACCTTTAGTGTTTCACACCATCTAAAAACAGTAATCAACATAAACTGAGAGTGTGGAAGCGCTGCCAACAAAATAGATACTAAAATAAAATATGAAGGGATAGCAAATTCCAATAATGACATAGGTTTTGAGCTGTAGAGTGTAAGCAAACCTTCAGGTAAATGGGAAAGCACCTAAGTGCTTAGCAAAAAGTGCATATGAAGCTATATAAAAGGAATACCAAAAAATGTGCAAAATGAACACAAGTGCTTATCATAAAGTGCATACAAGTTCAATTCTTATTAACACTACTAAATGTGCAAACAATGCAGATATATAAAGTGCTGATGGCATCAAGCAATAAAGTGATCAAGGCAGGCTGAGAGTCTGGAAATAGAAGCAAAGTCTATAGGCACATAGATGTGAGGGAATCCCTTCTTGTGACAGATATACTAGTCCGCAAGTAAATGATTGGGCCGGAATGCTGACGTGCTCCCTTCACCGGGTAGAGTGGACCCTCACCTCTAGAGAAAACCCCACCGGGCCTAATCTCTCATAGGTGCTGTAAATAATTCATGCAATCCCGTGGAAACACTGTGTCCTCCCCCAGATAGATTGGAGGCTCACCTCAGACTAAGACCCCAATGGGCCTAGTAGCACATGACTGACGCAGGTAAGTATCCAGGTAGTGTCCCGTTAGCTTGTGGTCAGGATCCCGAATATTTTCTCTGGTAGTAAGCCACCATGTAAACAAAAAAGACACCTCCAATAGTGCAATAGCGTATTTACCATAAATGGAAGGTAATAACTGGCAATGCCCCACTTATAATGCACTCACATATTAGTAATAAAACCAGTATATAATCCAATAAAATACACATAAACCTCACGTGTCAAATGCAAGTACCATCGCCAGGCTGGACCTCTACATGTTTCACCACCCCACGTGGCTTCATTCTCCATTCTCCAGATGTCATTATTGGAATTTGCTATCCCTTCATATTTTATTTTAGTATCTCTTTTGTTGGCAGCGCTTCCACACTCTCAGTTTATGTTGATTACCTCACAAAAGTGAGTACACCCCTCACATTTTTGTAAATATTTTATTCTATCTTTTCATGTGACAACACTGAAGAAATGACACTTTGCTACAATGTAAAATAGTAAGTGTACAGCTTGTATAACAGTGTAAATTTGCTGTCCCCTCAAAATAACTCAACACACAGCCATTAATGTCTAAACCACTGGCAACAAAAGTGAGTACACCCCTAAGTGAAAATGTCCAGACTGGGACCAACGTGTCAATATTCTGTGTGGCCACCATTATTTTCCAGCACTGCCTTAACCCTCATGGGCATAGAGTTCACCAGAGCTTCACAGGTTGCCACTGGAGTCCTCTACCACTCCTCCATGACGACATCACGGAGCTGGGGGATGTTAGAGACCTTGCGCTCATCCACCTTCCATTTGAGGATGCCCCACAGATGCTCAATAAGGTTTAGGTCTACAGACATGCATGGCCAGTCCATCACCTTTACCCTCAGCTTCTTTAGCAAGCCAGTGATCTTCTTGGAGGTGTGTTTGGAGTCGTTATCATGTTGGAATACTGCCCCGTGGCCCAGTAGGGAGGGGATCATGCTCTGCTTCAATATGTCACGGTACATGTTGGCATTCATGGTTCCCTCAATGAACTGTAGCTTCCCATGCCGGCAGCACTCATGCAGCCCCAGACCATGACACTCCCCCCACCATGCTTGACTGTAGGCAAGACACACTTGTCTTTGTGCTCCTCACCTGGTTGCTGCCACACACGCTTGACACCATCTAAACCAAATGAGTTTATCTAGGTCTCATCAGGCCACAGGACATGGTTCCAGTAATCCTAAGATGTCCTTAGTCTGATGTCTTCAGCCAATTGTTTGTGGGCTTCCTTGTGCCTCTTTAGACAAGGCTTGCTTCTGGGGCGACAGCCATGCAGACCAATTTGATGCAGTGTGTGGCGTATGCTCTGAACACTGACAGGCTGACCCCCCACACCTTCAACCTTTGCAGCAATGCTGGCAGCACTCATACGTCTATTTCCCAAAGCCAACCTCTGGATATGACGCTGAGCATGTGCACTCAACATCATTGGTTGACCATGACAAGGCCTGTTCTGAGTGGAACCTGCCCTGTTAAACCGCTGTGTGGTCTTGGCTGCCTTGCTGCAGCTCAGTTTTAGGGTCTTGGCAATCTTCGTATAGCCTAGGCCATCTTTATGTAGAGCAAACATTCCTTTTTTCAGATCCTCAGAGAGTTCTTTGCCATGAGGTGCCATGTTGCACTTCCAGTGACCAGTATGAGAGAGTGAGAGCCATAACACCAAATTTAACACACCTGCTCCCTATGCACACATGAGCCCTTGTAACACTAATGAGGCACATGACACCGGGGAGGGAAAATGGCTAATTGGGCCCAATTTGGACATTTTCACTTAGGGGTGTACTCACTTTTGTTGCCAGTGGTTTAGACATTAATGGTTGTGTGTTGAGTTATTTTGATGGGACAGCAACATTTACACTGTTATACAAGCTGTACACTCACTACTTTACATTGTAGCAAAGTGTCATTTCTTCAGTGTTGTCACATGAAAAGATAGAATAAAATATTTACAAAAATGTGAGGGGTGTACTCACTTTTGTGAGATACTGCAATCTCACCTATGCTACTGTACATGTATAGTGGTCAAATTCTAGTATATTAGTAGGTGAACCTGTTTATTGCAATATAATTTATATGCAGCCCCTGTTAGTTTAGTTAACCCTGTCCCTTCTGGTCTGGGATTCTATTGCTGGTTTTAGCTCAGGGCTCAATAACCAGCATAGGCTAGAGCCAGGTTAGACATCCAATGGTCAATTCTGGTGAGGTCCGGTTACATGTCAGATTAGAAACTACTACTAAAGCACAGAGTAGATAGGCTTACTCTGAGTTCCAATGCCACATTACAGTTTCTGCGTGTGAGAACATTCCAGGCTGGTTGGAAACTAGTCAGGGCCCCTGCAACTGGACTTCGCTGCAACATTCATGTGGCGGTATTGCTAATAATAACTGTATGTACTTAGTTATATGTGCACAATTCCACCAGGACTCCTATCGGACTCTTTGCTGATAATACCTTTTTGTACATTGGATGTATGTACTATTCATTTTTTCTTATATAAAGTTTGTATTATTTCCATACTGATGTGCATCTAATATGCTTATGGTTATGGTTATGCTGATTGCAGTAATTCCTCTGCTTCCAATTACTTTGATTAGAATACTGATTATTTTCCTGGAAGAGAATCCCCACTGTACACAGAGGCCCTGCCCTGGGTGGAGGCACTGCCAACTTTTTTTTTATAAAACCCACTCTTTTTTAAGGTACTGGTTCCCTTATCAACCTACCATTTCTCATAACCACCCCTGTAAAGAGATATGAGGCACTGCATACAATGCAAAAATACTTTAACCACTTCAGCCGCGGAAGGATTTCCCTTTAGGACCAGAGCTTTTTTTTTGCGACTCGGCACTGCGTCGTTTTAACTGACAATTGCGCAGTCGTGCGACGTTGTACCCGAACAAAATTGACATCCTATTTTCCCCACAAATGGAGCTTTCTTTTGGTGGTATTTGATCACCTCTGCGGTTTTTATTTTTTGCGCTATAAACAAAGAGCGACAATTTTGAAAAAAAAAAACTTTTTTTTACTTTTTGCTATAATACTGTACATATCCAAAAAAAAATATATAAAAAAACAAATGTATTCATCAATTTAGGCCGATATATATTCTACATATTTTTGGTAAATAAAATCACAATAGGCGTATATTGATTGGGTTGCGCAAAAGTTATCGCATCTACAAAATAGGGGATATATTTATGGCATTTTTATTTATTTATTTTTTACTAGTAATGGCACTGCCGGGGAAGGGGTTAAACTCTAGGGGGCGATCAAGGGAATAACTTTGTTCCCTATGTGTGTTCTAACTGTGTGGGGGCTTGGCTGGCAGGGACATAACAGATCTCACTGTTCCTGATGACTGGGAACAGCAGATCTCTGTCATGTCCCCTGTCAGAACAGGGATCTGCCTTGTTTACTTTGGCAGATCCCCGTTTTGCCTCTGTAGAAGGCGATCGCGGGTCGCTGGCGGACATCGAGTCTGCCCGACCCGGGGGCATGCTCACGCAGCGGGCGCAAGCTCCAGCCCGCAACTGCGCGAGCCGCCGTACAGCTATGGCGATTTGTGCAGGAGAGCCGCTTAAACAGATATGATTGTCTAACAAAGATTGTATATATGTAGACTACCTATAAATTGTACATTTTTCCGTGAGTGCATATTTGTAATATTTATAGGACCCACATAAAGCACTGAGACCTGGTGTCTCTCTATTGATCCGTTTCGAGTCAGACGTCACTTATGTCTTGTGTGTCTGCGGTGCACTTCAGTTACAGAGGATTCTACATTCATTGTACTCATCTATATACTGCAGATGGGGCCTTAGATGTGTTCGGTGATATTGAAGATTCCTTTAGTTGAACCATCCCAATATGATCATTTTTAAAAGAGGAAACTCTAATAATATGAGCAGAGTAAAGTGGTAGACGTGTGTCTAGCTCATTGCTTGGAAGTACAAATGGCATGTTTTATATTCAGATAGTTTTATGGCAAAAATAAATAAATAAACTGTTCATCCAATACACAATGGATTTTCTTTCTCGGTCTGCACATGTTGGCAGTTTTCTTAATAAATTATGTATGGCGTGCATGTTGATTTTTTTTGCGTGTCTAAAATATGCTCAGTAGACCAGTCTAAGGAAAATTTACACTTTAAAGCTGTTTTTTTTCATGTGAATAATTATTAATAAAATTGAAGAAACTGAACAATTTTTTTTTTACTTTCAGTTTTGCCTAAAACATTTTTAGCGACTTCACTGGAAAATAAATAATGCAAGTAAAAGAGCTAAGTATTAATATAACATTTTGTAGAGAAAAAGTGCATCTCCAGACAATTTTCTTATTAACTCTAAATAGGGTGAGAAAAGGTTAGAACCTGTCAAGAGTTTTTTTACTCTTCATATGAAAGGAGTTTTCCCTGTCACATCCTGTCCCTAAAGGCTGGTACACACTGGGCAAATATCAACAGAAGCCAGCCAACATTGGGCCAGTGTGTACAGCAGCCTTTCTGGCTTCTGTCAAGGGGGCATGCGATCGGCATCCGATCGACATCTGATCAGCACTGGCAGCCAATGGCTGTGAGCACTGCCTGTTGTGTTCTGGCGGGGGGGGGGGGGGGCACCCCCCTGTCAGAACACAATAGCTCAGTGGGATTGATTACTGTACTAACATCGCATAGTTAGTACAGCAAGCTCCTCAGTTTGTTTGTTTTTTTTTGTTCAGCCCACTGGTTTACACAAAAAAAGACACGCGTGTACCAGGCATAAGACAAGGCAAAATGTCAAAAGAAAAATGTCCTTATTGCAGTTAGATTTCACCTCCCTAACTAGGACTTAAAAGATCAGTCAGCCCAATAGTGGTATCTTATTTTTAAGGGTGTGTTGGAAGCTTTAAATGACTCAGAAACATCAGCTATGTCCTCCTGTTGCACCCATAATGAGTTATGTTATTGGTGAAAATTTCATTTATTTTACATTATGGATAATGCAGCAGCTGGAGGGAGAGTTTACCTGTTACAACAAGAGGGGTATTTCAACCCGTCACATATTATGCAATTCACACATTGGGAAGCAAACCAAATTTCTGAAAAGGGTCACATTTATTTTTAAACTTAGCGGTAACTACACCCATGATTTTAATGTCATACTGCTCCATGTTGGCCATCTTGGCCCACATCTTCCCGCCTTCCACTCCTCACTTTTTCCCTAAAGGAGCAGTTTAAGCAAAGCTTTTTTGGCTATACTATGGATCACAGGAGTGCAGTTCATTCTGCTTTAGCCCGCTGCCGGCTGATGTCACAGAGCCAGTCCAGGCTCTGAAAAGATCCCGACCACATGGACCAGACCTGGACCGGCAGCTGGCTCAGACTCTCATTGTGCCGCTGAGAGTCTGAGCCAGCCACTCCCGCCCCCCTCCATAGCCAAATGCTTTAGTGATCACTGGAGGGGCAGAGCAGAGGGCCACAGCCTAAAGGATAAGAGCTGGGTGATCAGTGGTGTTTGATTGCTCAGTTCTTGGTCTTAGAGCCGGAGGAGGACAGATGCAGCATCAGATAGATGCTGCATCCATCTAGGTGAGTATATATTTTTTTTAGTGCAGCCCATACTTCTCTTTTAATTTGATATGTGGTTTTACTGACCAATAGTGAAGATTTAGGACAGAAGGTGGTGGGTGCGTGGGCCAGAACACCACATTCAGAAAGTAAAGTTACACTTGGGCTGGCTATACATTATACAATTTTCTTGTACAATTTTCCTTTAGATTTACCAAAACCATATAATATGAGGTGTGAGGGATTAGCTCTTGTGGGGATCAACTTTCCTGGGAAAAAGGCAGCCAGGTTTATTGGCAAAAAGGTTGCATATCAAAACAAACAAAACATAAATTAAATCCTTTCCATCCAGGCTCTAACGGAATATTTCAGCATACCTCTCTAAGCAGTATCGGGCTTGTCCCAGACACCCACAAAACAAAGTTAGTGCAAACTTTCTTTTGATCCAAAACACAAAGCTCCGTGTGTCACCTCTCTCAGGCTGATTGCTTTCTGAGTCCCAGGGTAGAGCCAAGCCTTGCTCTCTTCCTGGTCTACTTAAACTACAGCTGAGCATGGACTTCAGTGGACCTGAAAATCTGGTCCGGAACCAGCCCTGCCATGGCAGCTGGTAAAGCCCAGACCAGATCCCGCTTTAATCCTTTCTAACTAAACACATGCGAGGCGACAGGTCGCGTCTGTCTACCAGTTTGCCTCGCATACCGTCACAGAGGTCAAACCTAAACACTGTTCATTTGTATGCAGTACATAGTTGAGGGTAAATCTAAAGGAAATTGAATAAGAAAATTGTATAATGCATGGCCAGCCTTGACTGTGTGCCAGCAGGCAAGAACGTCCCTTGACCTATGTGTTTAAGAAAGCAAGAAGGCTTCCTGTCTACAGCAGAATTGTTGGCCATAATAACTCATTTCGCCCTGTCTAAAACAATACATTTTTTAAACATCATTCTTTGAGGCTGAAGGAACCAGCGGACATCAGCTGCAGGAAAATATAGAAGCATCTTGTTGCAGTAAATAACTTGTATATTACTATTTTAATCTATGTGTTCATTCCTGAGTTCATAAGCACCTTAATTTCCATTCCAATCATCTATTCTCTTAACTTGTATGTTATGGCCCATTCATACCACTGCATTGAAAAACACATTAGACACATTTTACATGCATTTTTACCATGTTTTACATTTTATTCCACTTCCTACCTGCCAACATGTGAAATCTTTATGTAGCGGTCTCCCCAACCTCCACAGGCCTGATGGCGACCACCAGAGTCAGGGAGAGCTGACATTCCTCCTCAGGGTGCAGGTTACCAGGCATAGTGGGTGTAGTGCAAGATGGAATGATGAGCGCCTGTCACTTTTAAAAATGAACAAAGAGAGTTTTATTTCTCTTAACAGGAACAAGGGGAGAGAGGGTTAGGGCACAGGACATCCTTAGGCAAATGCAATAGCAAATTGGCAGACTCTGCAGACAAAAATAGAACTAGGCAGATGACAATGCATAAAAAGGGCCTTTAAGCTGAATGCAGCAATCTGTATCTTGTAGCAACTGCTGTTTCCTATAGCAACACAGTATCCCTCTGTAGATCTTCAAGCTTAGCTCCCAGCTACCTGCTGGAATCTCAAGCTTCACTTACAGCTACCCGCTGTCAGTGGCGGCTGGTGAAATTTTAGGATGGGGGGTGCCAGACCCCGTCCTTCCTTTTTGACCCCTCCCACTTCTCATAAGCCCACCCCTTATATTTTCCCCTTGTGTCAGGAGTATACAGCCCAGCATTACCATATAGGGTATACAGCATCACCAGATAGTATACAGAGTCACCATATAGCAGTATACAGAGTCACCATATAGCAGTATACAAAGCCCCAGACAGGGTATACAGGGTCCCAGATAGGGTATACAGAGCACCAGATAGAGCATACAGAGCACCAGATAGGGCATACACTTCACCAGATAGGGTATACAGGGTCCCAGATAGGGCATACAGAGCACCAGATAAGGCATACAGGGCACCAGATAGGGCATACAGGGCACCAGATATGGCATACAGGCCATCAGATAGGGCATACAGGGCACAAGATAGGGCACACAGAGCACCAGGTAGGGCATACAGAGCATCAGATAGGGCATACAGAGCATCAGAAAGGGTCTCGCGGCGCCCCCCCCCCCTGAAGTCGGGACAAGTCCCGCACTTATCCCATCTAATAGCAGGCAGGCCAGGTCTATGCAGAGATCAGCTTGCGATCAGCATGCTCAGCAGCTCAGGACTGAAACCCCGCGGAGTGCTGTGCCTGTGTGAGTAATCACGCAGGCAGCACGTCCGCCACAGTCTCACCCCCTGACCACAGCAGCCAATGACAGAGAGTCATTGGCTCTGATGGCTCAGGGGGAAGCAATCAGACTATGTGTGTGCGCTTGTTCAGCGCACACACATAGACTTTAATGACTGGCCAATTGGCTCACTACTTGCCGAGGTAAAAAAAAAAAAAAAGAAAATTCAATATACCGGCGCCACCTGCAGGGGGGCCGGGCTGACTTTTTTTTTTTACTTGCCATTGCCCGCTGTTGTCTTTAGGTTTAGCTTGCAGTCTCTCACTAGTATAAAGTTTAGTTTTTGGAGTGAAGTTCAAGAGCAAGTTTAATATAGTCACTTTTTCTAGAATCGGTAAAATACGAACAAAATGTCTAAGATTAGAGTTTATCAGTCTTTTAAAGAAATCATTATTATTGGGTTTGATATTTAGTTAATCGTACTCCTTTCATTGAATGGATTGCCATAATTTCTGTCTGCAATTAATTTGGATGAACACTGGGGGCTGCTGTTGAGTATACTTCATCCCCATAAAGATCTCTCACGGTATATATATCCTGTTTTGAATTTAGACTATCTCAAGAATTAATTGGTAAAAATAAATTTAAAAAATCGGTTTATAAATTAAGTAGGAATTAATAAGAGTAGGGGTTTACAATTTTATATATTTTTTTAATATTTTTTATTAATCAATTATATCCTAATAAGGTAATTGGAGATTTATGGTGTGTAGGTATAAGAGTAACTAATAATTGCTTTGGAACTAATTTCAATATACCTTATGTCCGTGGTTGTTCTGGTTTGTTTGATCCTGATTGATGTAAATAAATGAGGAAAATTTTTTTCAAAAAGTCATTTTGAGGGATATAGGCGGCCTCTATTGCTAACATTGGTCTATAATTAAGATGGATGCTTTGGATCGGCCACCTGAGACTCAGAACAAGGGTTGGTGTTTTATGTTTATTATAAATAGCGGTGAGTCAGCATGCCGCCCGAGCCCCAGGACAACGTCATTTGATGACGAAACGTGTCGGGAGGAGGAACGTGCTGACATCACCGCGTTGTTCGTGATCGTGTTGCCGGGAAGGACAGGCGTCTTTTTTAATTAATAAATGTGTTATGGGTAATACACTATGGCAAGTTTTTTCTCTTTTGGGGACTGCCTTGGTATGAGTGTTGCTGAGAGATGAGAGGTAATTTCCCTGGAACATCAACTCTATCTGTGGGGATTTGGAAAGATTGTGTGGAGGAAAGGCCCTGGCTGGGTTGATAGCTGCAAGCTTGTTGAGCTTGCCTTCTGGTAAGCAGGTTTTCCTCAATGTGGTGGTGCACCAATTGTGTGCTGTGGAACACGGTGGTGAAGTTGATTGACATTACCAAAGATATTTAATATAAGAAGAGTCACAATATATAAGGACTTCCGTTTATTACCTATTCAGTTTGATTAACAATTTGTATATGACTGTGGTCACTTGAAATCCATTTGATCTTGTATCCATTCACGTGGTTCTGTTCTTAAAGTTATAGCACAGCTTTTGCATCATACTATAATCTATTTGTGCGTATTGCAATATAAGCTGCAGCTTTGGGTGGGAGACTAGGTACATTAGTGCGGAATTATTCATCTATTAGTCTCTCACTAGACTTCTTTGACTCCCAGCTACCTGCTGGATCACTCAAGCTCAACTCACAGCTACCCGCTGTATTCTTCAAGCTTCACCCACGCTACCCGTTGGGTTCCTGGACTCTCAGCTACCCTCTGCATCCCTCTGGATTGACTCACAGCTAACTGCTGTATTCCTGGATGAGTTTCTACTGAAGCTTTCCCACTTTCTTCACTGTCCCCAGCTAGTGAAGTTTCTGCTCTGGTACTCCTTCAGAATTCCATCCCTTCTGCACTTGTCTCCGGTAACAGGAGTGGTTGTCCCTTTGGAAACTGCTTCTCCTTTACCTCCGGCAATGATCAGGCTCCCCTCGGGCTGAGCCTCTACACATGTGGCTAGGCCTCAGACTTCAGGCCTACCCTCTGCTGCTGCTCCACACACATCCACCCAAGTCGGTGGAAAAGAACCCTGATCACATGACTTCTTCCAAATGAATAGCTTATCCCAGCATGCAAATTGGCCAAAGGAAACTCCTACTAATTGGCTGAGACAACATATTTACTCATCACATGAATTCACTGTAATCCATCATCCTAATGCCAACTGCAACAGTGCCACCTATTGACAGAGATTAAACTCAAGCTTAGGACAGAAACCAGTGAATCAAATACTACAAATTAGCCAGGCTAGTTACCACCTAGCACAACTAGATTTACTAGCAGCCCTGTTTAGGACAAGGACGCTTCATTTAATATGTGACTGAAGGCTGTTGCCTTTTTACTTCATTTTCTACACATTACGTTGACTATAATGTGACATGTATTTATGTGAATCACACAGTGTATCTCACTCTACCGTAAGACCTCACTCACAGGGGCGTACTACATGCTTGCCCGCAAGGAGATGCACGGGTCTTACGGTAGAGTGAGATACACTGTGTGATTCATAAAAATGCATGTCACATTATAGTCAATGGTAATGTCCACTCATGGTAATCCCACTCATGTCAATTGGGATGCAGCAGCTTCACATACACAGCCACTGCTACCAATTGACAGCTGTGCGGGTACCTGGCCCTGAACCCACACTGTCTGTGTTCAGGGCTGTGCACCCAAACACAGACAGTCCTGTGTTGAACAGTGGCTGGGTCCATCCAACCTCTGTGTCCCAATGACATGAATGGGACTGCCTGCATGGGGATGCATGGAACATCTGTTAATCCATATGTGGGCAAACATGGCCTTCGCATGAGCGTACGCTGTAGTACACCTGTGTGAACAAGGCCTAACCCAACACAATTATGTGAAGAGCTTCACAGATTATAATGGAAACTATTTTGCCTGCAGCTTTGGGGCACTGTAAACATGCGTTTTAGCACCACAATAGTGTGAACGGGCCCTTAAAGTGATACTAAAGTCTTGTTTATATACTTACCTCCTCTGTTGCAGTGGTTTTGCACAGAGCAGCCCGGATCCTCTTCTTCTTGGTCCCTCTTCTGTGCTCCTGGCCCCTCTCTCCTGTTGAGCACCCCCGCAGGGAGCATCTTGCTATGGGGCACCCAAGCCAAGATGATTGTTGAGAACACCACCTTGGGGAGTAAACCCTATTGCCGTCATCCCTTATTATACAATTTGTTGAGTGGGATCCCCTCACGTGGGATTGGGATTTTTACAGGCAAGCCCCGACGAGACACGTTTTGGTGACGTTGTCTCCTCCATTCATATATTTGTTCTGAAATCATAGTGAAATTCCCGGGCAAGTGTGATAACACCACGATTTTGCGTACAAATGTCACGGGGTTTCGACGTCCGTTTTATCAAAGGTAATATTAGACACTTCGAGAAGTGTATTAACACAACCCAATCCGGAACAAGTGTGTCCACATGATGTCGCATGCGAGTACGCTTCCGGTACAAACGGGTGTATACCTAATTGTCTACAAGGTACGTAGGGGTACGTCCGTCAGGGTAAGTACAGTAACCCTGTGT
>BLSH010110063.1:422474-442282 GCA_018402905.1 Glandirana rugosa
CCGAGGACGACGACAGTCAGTCAGTCAATCGGTTAGTATACACATATACATCTTTCAACTTACTCACACTAGATTGTGGTTATATACATCTGTATGGTGATTTTTGAAGGTATAACTTGAAATGTCTGTAGAGGTTCCTTGTTAAAAACTGCTGGTGTGTTTGAAGACAATCTAAACATATGCCATATTGTATTATAGAATTGTGAATCTCCCAATTACGGCCCCTGAAGAAGGGAATCTCCTGAAACGCGTCGGGCCAAGGAGTGTCCACAAACTACAATCACCAGACGTATCTGTATAAAATATGTGTACCTATATATTGTTTTATATGAACTGTAATGCAGCAACTGCACTATTTTAATGTATATCATTAAACCTTTATAATTTTACATATTATGATTTATTATTCAGCTTGCCTGTAAAAATCCCAATCCCACGTGAGGGGATCCCACTCAACAAATTCCCAAGCCAAGATGTAGCTCTGTGTGTCCAATCAGACACAAAGCTGTAGTTTGGCCCCGCCCCCTCTCTCCTGATTGGCTAACTGACTTTGATTGACAGCAGCAGGAGCCAATGGCACTGCTGCTGTGCTTCAGCCAATCATGGAGGGATGAGTCCCGGATGGCTGAAACACTTGTGGACATCGCTGGATAGAGAAGGGGCTCAGGTAAGTATTAGGAGGGGGATGAGGGGGGTAGCTGCACACAGAAGGCTTTTTATCTTAATGCATAGATTGCATTAAGATAAAAAAACCTCCTGCCTTTACAACCCCTTTAATACTTAGGCCGGTTTCACACGGGCAGTCCGATCAGATCCGCCTGTCAGTTTTTCAGGCAGACCTGATCGAACCAGTGATTGTTCTCTATGGAGCGACGCATCTCAGCAGACCTGTGTCCGCTGACACCCACCGGCATCCAATCTTGTCCGCCAAATACAGATGGATGGGGGATCCGTTTCCATCTGACCGCCCCATAGAGAACATGGGGCTGTGTCCCTGACCACTCTGCATAGCGGAGTGGACATGGACCTGTCATCCTACTGCTCAGCGGGGATCAGTGGAGAGATCCCCTGGTGAGCAGGCGGATGTGCATTAGGGAGTCCGCCCATGTGACTGGTGGTCAGTAGCAGATGAGGAAACTGCATGAAAGCTACTGATAGAAATACAGATGTTGCCGTTGTTGACATCCATCTGAAAATGCAATTAACCTGGGATTTTCTGGCTTCATTACTTTCACTAACACTGACCCAGAACAAGCATGCAGATTAAGAGAGTCCTAATCTGTATACTAGTTACAAGCCAGTGAGAAGGTCGACTAATGGATCAACCTGACAGCCAAGGCACTAGTATACTCAGAGGGATAGGTCAGTAATAGCAGGCTCCATAGTTTGACCGTAAATTTTCCTGTTTAAGAAAATTAAAATAGTTGGGGGGGGGGGGGGGCACTTTTATCTTTAAGGTTTTAAATTGACTGTTTATGTGTACATTTTCAAAAAATGTAATTCTATTTTACAAAAAAATATTTAAAGCAGTCCATGGATGAGTCATTTTTATATTATTCAACCAGAAGGTTAAAAAAAAACTGACCTGATTTCACCATTCACACATTTGATGTGGATGGGGGAGTCCTCCTCACTGAGCTATTGTATTCTGACAGCAGGGAGACTTCCTGCCATAAGGATGGTGAGGGGAAAATCCAACAGGTTGGTTATACAGAAGTTGATCGCTAGATGCTCAAATGGGCCAGAATTTCGATCCATGTGTGACCGGCTTAAGGATGCACACCCATGATACAGGTTTTGCAAAGCATTATTTAAAGTGTAGCAGTAGTAGGTTTTTTTTTTTTTTATTGAAAAATTTCCCTCTGATTGAATACATTCAAATGTGCATGTAACTTGAGCATCAACACTATCAAGTTCTGTAAAGAACAGCTTTTTTGCATAGGTTAGCCTTGTAAAAATGTGAAATGAGCCTAGTGCTCCAACTGCTGCCTGGAAATGGTAAATATGAAATGATGAAATGCAAAGGAAGAAAAATTGGTGTACAACATTATGTAGTACATTCTTTGGAGGGGAGAAGTTCTTCATGAATTGCCCCAGAGCCAAGTGAAGGAGGTGAAGCTTTGCTAACTTCCATCCAATCATGTACAAGAAAAACATGCTGGGTTTTTTTTTTCATTTCCCTTGCACTTGATTGGGTATTCATTACAAAGTGAAACTTCCCCATATTCAGTAAGCTCTGTGGCATTGCCTTGCAAAGTGAACAGCCTTTAGTAAATCAACTTCAAAGTTTCAACAATATAAAATGCAGTAAATGCATGTCTGGACGCTGGGGGAAGAACAAACACACAGAGCCGGCGTGCGGCTCTGGCTAGAACAGCCGACGTCACATGCACGGCGCTGGAAGGCGTGGTGTCGACCGGGGAAGAGGCGACCCCCAGACACACGTCACAGCAACTGCACTAACCACCACAGATGGTGTTCCGTCCACCTGTGCAAAGGGGACATGTCAAAACAATAAACCTAAAAGGGGCCCTGTAAAATGATCAAGCCCAATCATTGGCTATCATGGGCTATAGGACAGGAAGTGAAGGGAAATCTCTGACATAGGACACAGATGGCGAAAAAAAAATCTGACAGGGGTTATATAACCATCCCCATAATAATACATAAGACCCATAATATTGAACTTACAATGCTGTTTCTCAGATTTCAGAGTGCAGATTGAAAAAAAAAAACATCTGTGCAAATTTTTATGTGTTTGAATAGTATAATTCAATAGATTCCTTTGTGATTGCAAATCTATGGTTTATGGCAGCAGTGAATTATAAGGAATGTCACATCAAAT
This sequence comes from Glandirana rugosa, assembly GCA_018402905.1. Taxonomy (NCBI): domain Eukaryota; kingdom Metazoa; phylum Chordata; class Amphibia; order Anura; family Ranidae; genus Glandirana; species Glandirana rugosa. The sequence goes on from BLSH010110063.1 coordinate 425,320, forward strand.
GCACAGTACAGTATTTAAATACAGCATCCACAGTGTGTGCACTGACAAAGTGGACACCATCATTCCCATTATGTCTGTGTAAGTTCTCATGTATCCAATATTCCTAGCAGTAATTAGACACATTAAAATCATATTAAAAGAAAAGAGAACACACAGTTTGGGCGCAATAAAACGTTATTTGTTTAAATAGATAAAATATTCTGCTTACATTTCATAGGCTTTTACATACAATTGCTTTGTACATGGTGTTTACTTCTGTGCAAGGTGATCAGCAGCCAGAACCATTTTTACTGGAATCCTCCACGCAGCAGAATCAGCAAACCGAGGTGAGGTGAAACCTGCACGCATGCCTGTTTGTATAATCCACATGGATCTCGTATGCCAGCATTTTATGGCCCAGCAGCCACTGTACCTGTCTGCTTCCTATAACGTGGTTTGTCCAGGCAACATGTTTCTTGGGTGGACCCCTTTCTCAAATCTAATTTTCTCAGAATTATTCATTTTTCTGGAGGTCTCTTTTTCAACCTTTTCTATCCCACATGAATGTATTCTTCTTTTTTTATATTTTTTTATTTATTGAGCTGACATAAAAAAGCAAATCCCTTCTTCTACCAAGAAAGCTGCACTCTACAAGGGGATGCAGTACTGAATAAAGTGTGGCCTGTAATGAAATCCAAAGATCAGCAGAAGAGAGACCCCATCAATACTGGTGACTAGCCATATGCCCTCTGCCTGCCTTTTTTAGGAAAAGCTTTCAGAGTTGAGTTCTTTTTTAATGTGACATAGTTTTCCATATGGCAATAAATGTCGGGGTATCACATTAGAAGTTGCAAAACATCTTTAACATTACAAAACAATTCAAGGTGAATGTGGTTAGCTTCTACTAGGTTCATTCCAATTGTGGGTCTCCATATCTGAAATACTTGCTGTGTGGTGACAAAACCTTCCTTTTTTTATAGTGTTCAAACAACATATTGGACCTCATTATTAAAATTCCAGCTCAAAGGTTCCCACTTGGTAGTCCTAGATACATCAGGCCAAAATACTACCCCGACAGCAATATAAAAAAAATAAGAGTCCTTTAATCTGTTCAATATAAGAGAGTTCCAGTCTAATAAGATATGATGTCTCTGTATAAAAACAGTAATAACTGCATGTTCATCTTGCACATTTTTTCATGCTACAACATACTAAAGTTTAAAAATAAGTAGGTTCCACCCACAGCACAAATAGACGGAAAGTCTGTGCGCAGGAGAACCTAGGGAAAACAGGTAGGTGCCCCTGCATGCTGCTGGAACCCACATCCTCAGCGGGGGAAACAGAGAACCTGGGAAAGAGCACAGAGGACCTGGAGTGTTATCCTGTGCTGGGCAGAGTAGCCTGGAAGTGCTGCAAGAAGGGACACATAGCCAAACCCTTGTTATTTTTTTGCTGCATGCAAAAGAAGGAAGAGACTGCATACTAAGATACTGTGCTTAATGCTGGATACAGGCTGCTGCACAGACTAATTGATGCTGCTGCTGTGAGAGGACCACTGCTGCTGCTGTACTTTCAGTTGTGTGCTAGAAAGGCATGCTTAAGAGGTAGGCCCAAGGTCTGGCATGCTACCTTTATGCTTGATCCTAAGCAGAACCTGTGGCCTAGTTTTATCTTTATCCATTCTCAGTGTTGGAACAGCCATCGCCAGATCACACTGTGTCTGAGAGGACTTACCCAAGTGCAAAAGTGGTGATAGAACTATTGACCACCTTCACATACTGTTTACTGTTTTTGCTATCTGTTTGCTTTAAGAAGGATGCTTGCTGTAGGGGTCCCATCCCGGTCAGGCTTGACCTCACTGCTGCAAGCACATCACTAACCTGCGGATCATGTCCCCCTTTACCTGACCCAATGGGAAAAAGATCTGGCTCGACAATTTACACAAGAACAAAGGTAATATATTCTCTTTTTTTTGGCCTACAACCCTTCCATATCCTCTAGGCTCCAAGAATCAGGTTATAAATTGTTGAACAGATGGTACAAGATGCCCATAAGCTTGCATAGAATGTTTCCTGCAATTAGCCCAAACTGTTGAAGATGTGGGTGCTCTGTTCCATATACTGTATTTTGGTCCTGCCAAGGGGTTCATCCCTTTTAACTCAAGGTCTATGTTCTAATCTAGGAGTTTATGGGATTATGCCTTTCAGATGACCCGGTTGCATGCCTTATACATCTTAGCTCTCTGCCGAAATGGAAATGTCGTCACTCTCTTGTAATCCATCTAAATGCAGCAAGGACTTGTATTCCAACCAAATGGAAATCCAATTTAACCCCTACAGTAGGTCTGTGGAGTAGAGCAGTAAATTACATCATGACTATGGAGGATCTCATGCTGTCCTTGAGAAAGCAGGGAGCGCATTTTTGGAAAACATGGTTCTACTGATATCTACAAGGAGATTCTGGCCACATGTCCCCCGCAGGCAGTGGGCTAGGGAGAAACATCTCCACCTCCACCCCCCTACTTTTTTTGTTTCTTTTTCTCTACTTTTTTCTTTTTCTGCCATTCTGTTTTTTCTATTCCTATTTTTGATACACTTTTTAAAAAAATGAGTGATGGGGATTTTCATCCAGTTACCTGGCGAGACTACTACTATTTTTCCTTTGCAAACTCTCATCTCAGAGTTTGTCCATGGGTGATTCTCTACTTATTGGGTGGATGTATTGATGTATGGTTGTCACTTTGTAGATTGTAACATCTTTGAAACTGTTATGGTGTCTCTGCTATGGTGAAATTTACTCGTATACGTTGTACTTGTGGATGTATTCTTGCCTTTCATAAATTAGGAATGAAAAAAAAAAGAAGGATGCTTGCTGGAGAGGACTGTTAGATTAATTTCTTACTTTGTGAATTGCAAATCTCTTATTTGGGTAGTAAGCGCTCCACTGTGGGTAATTAAAAAGGCCTTAATGCTGACAGGACTGAGCAATAAATATTCTCCACTGGCCAGTGGCTAGTGGAGGATGCGGACTCGCAGATACACTATATTGTCAAAAGTATTGGGAAGCCTGCCTTTACATGCACATGACATCCCAGTCTTAGTACATAGGGTTCAATATTGAGTTGGCCCATCCTTTGCAGCTATAGCAGCTTCAACTCTTCTGGGAAGGCTGTCCACAAGGTTTAGGAGTGTGTCTATGGGAATGTTTGACCATTCTTCCAGAAGCGCATTTGTGAGGTCAGGCACTGATGTTGGGTGAGAAGGCCTGGCTTGCAGTCTCCACTCTAATTCATCCCAAAAGTGTTCTATTGGGTTGAGGTCAGGCCAGTCAAGTTTCCACCCAAAACTCGCTCATCCATGTCTTTATGGACCTTGCTTTGGGCACTGGTCCAAATCATTTGGTGGAGGAGGGATTATGGTGTGGGGTTGTTTTTCAGGGGTTGGGCTCAGCCCCTTAGTTCCAGTGAAGGGAACTCTTAAGGCGTCAGCATACAAAGACATTTTGTACAATTTCATTCTCTCAAACTTGTGGGAACAGTTTGGGGATGGCCCCTTTGTGTTCTAACATGACTGCGCACCAGTCTAACATCAGTGCCTGACCTCACAAATGTTCTTCTGGAAGCAAGGTCAAATATTCCCATAGACACACTCATAAACCTTGTGGACAGCCTTTCCAGAAGAGTTGAAGCTGTTATAGCTGCAAAGGGTGGGCAACTCAATATTGAACCCTATGAAAAAAGACTGGGATGCCATTAAAGTTCATGTGCATGTACAGGCAGGTGTCCCAATACTTTTGACAATATAGTGTAGGTTGCTCTCAATGTCATTGTTGCTGTTATATGATGATTGCTTGTGCCCATTTTGTAAAAGGTTTTATTACTGTGTGTTGTAAATTGCTTTTATCCTGCTATAATTGAATTGATGTTACTTGTGACAACTGCGTCATTACGTTTATTGCATTACATACCTAACCTATCTTTCGTTACAGGGTTTTCCTGTGCAATAAATTCCATTGTAAAGTGTTACAGGTGTGTAGCGCCCTCCTAGTTTGGGTGTTAGTAAGTGTATATAGTTTTTAACTTTCTCTGTTTAACAGGAGAGCAGATAGGTAAATTTAGATGCTGTCTACAGACAACGACTTATGGAGGAACAGGGGGGTCGTGTACTTGATGTTTACTGTGGGGGCATTTTGAGTTCATTCCAGCAACTTAAAGAATGCTTCGATATCCCTAAATCCATGCATTTTAGATACCTCCAGCTCCGCCACGCTCTCCAGACCCAATTTGGTGGTTCCCCCCCGGATCTGGAACAGATTCAGATTCTGGAGGTAATTTTTGGAACGGAGCCCAAAAAATTAACCTCTATTTTTTATACCAGCCTGCTCCTTCCCTCTGCATCGGCGCTGGCGTACCGACTGAAAGACCCGTGGGCCGGGGATGTGAGGGAGTTGGAGGATTAGGAATGGGAGAAGGCTTTGGAGTCCTGTAAGAAGGCCTCCCCCAGAGTTTCAGACTGCCTCACTCAATTTTATATACTTCATAGAACATATCTAACTCCCATACGTATGGCCAAATATAGAGCACACTACAGTCCTCTCTGCCCCAAGTGTGGAAACCCTGAGTGCACCTTCTTTCGTCTACTTTGGCGATGCCCTGTGGTACATGACTTTTGGGGTCAAGGGGTAAAGTCTATACATGATGAAATGGGGTCTCCTCTGACACTATGCCCGAAACAATGTCTGCTGGGTATCTTTCCGGACCCTGATCATGACAAATGTCATCACATCTTTTTATAGGAATCTCTATTCCAGGCGAGGCTACTGGTTGCTCGTAGATGGCTGGGCGCTGAGCCTCCCACCATAAATGAATGGAAAGTCGCTGTTAATGGTGCACTACCATATAAGAAAGAAATTTACAAACATAGGGGGTGCCCAGACAAATACGAAAAAATATGGGGTGCCTGGCTGGAATCGGCTGCCACATGTAATGAGCCCATGGAGGACAATGTACACCTGTACTATATATGGATACTGGGTGGTTGGTTCCTGGCGGGCCCGACGGGAGTCGTGGCGGGCTTGTCCCGCCTCGCCCCCTCTTGAGGGTGCCAACCATCGGATGTTTATGTTTGTATATGATACCTGCCTGTGTGTTTTTTTATGTAAATGATGCATTGTACACTTACCATTGCCTTGTAACTGTACTTATCCGTTCTTGTTTGAAAGCAAATAAAGTTTGCGTTGTAAAAAAAAAAATTTAGATGCTGTCTGCTTATCAGAGAGCCTTGATTTGAGTAAGGTCTGCTCAGTGTGCTCTAGTGCTGATTCATGTGGTCTGGAAAGTTTTACACTGTCCAGTAGTATGGGTTCCTATTGGACAGTGGAGGAAAACCCAGCCAGTGACAGCAGGTGTATATGGATGTAGTTCTGACCAATCAGCAGGGGATTTGCCCCACTGAATTTTGGGTGAATACTTTCATATAAAAGGGAGCACATGGGCTCAAGGTCAGGAGTTCCTGCCCACCCAGACCTCAGGGGTAGAGGTGTGTGTTCAGGTCCTGGCTGCTAGGCTTAAGGCCTATCCAGGAGGCTGTGGATGCTGGACCTGGTCGAGGCCTAGCTGGAGTTGCTAAAGCTACAGCCCAGAGTTCCTCTAAAGCTGACAGAGGGGGACGTCCTCGGATCCTGTCTGGTATTACGGTGGCAAAATGTCGCTTGGAAGTTGGAAGGAGGCTACCGGCTGTCCAGGGACATGGTGTGAGTAAAGACCCGTAAAGGGATCTCTGAGACTGAGTTGCTAGAATCCCTCTCCTGCTCCTCATCAACTACAGTAACTGGGTATGTGATTTAGAAAGGAGACACTGATGAGTGTCTTGAAGAGACAGAGTCTGGCCTATCCTCTACTGCTTAAAAAGGGACTTGTTTCACTGGGATCAGTTTGTTGCTTGTTTCACCAGGATCAGTCTGCTACTTGCTTCACTGGAATTCGATTGCTACCTGCATCACTGTGTTCAGTCTGCTATGTAGTGTCACTGACGGTCTGATGTATAGAGATAGGGAGAAGTTGTCCTCGCTTGAAGTCAGTTAACTTGGAGTACCCCATTCGTTCCCTTCTCCTATCCCAGTTCTACAATAAAGCATCAAAATTCATCCCCTAGACTGGTCATAGAAGTAACGAGCCGGATTGTGTGTGTGTGCACCTGACAGTGTGGAAATCAGTTGTGACTGGCTCTAGGATAATCAGAGGGAGGCCCGGGTCATATAAATTAGCAACTCCTTCGGGGGTACCGCTACAGGTGTGTCACTGTTATCATTATTCTCATAGATCAAGAGCAGAACACCTTGAAAAAGTCATGCCAATATAATAAGACAAAATATTTAGTAGCAGCTCACCATGCAATACATTGCAGCAGTACTGAAGCACATGTAAAGCATGAGTCATGTGTACTCTTAGGATGCAGAAAGCTTTATAGATTGTTTCTGAATCAGACAGAATTCCCGACTCTTGCAGACATTGGTGTTAGAGGGCATAAAACACACTGATCTCTTCTGACAGTGGTAAATATAATTTTAGAAAGAATCTATCTCTAAATAATGAGATAGTCTGGTCATATTTAAAAACAGCTTTGTCATGGCTCCTGGTTGTGATCTGTATTACGAAAGTAGATTAAATCGGCATGCAGTTACAGCAAATAATGAAATATAGCAGGAAAATTCAAAGCTAGTGGAAAACTTTGGTCATATGCCTGTAAATTTCCTTATGAAAGAGGTGCCTAATATAGCAGGTGGTAAGTCTGTAACATAGATTGATACAGTATATTCAAGGTCACCATCAATATCACAGAAAGCCACTTGGACTACGCAAATGATATATTTGAATTTAGATTAGAAAGACTGTTTCACCTTCAGCAAAGCATGAAGTTGTCAGCATTAAGGTTATTCGCAGAGTGGAAATTTTTTTTTGTCTGTCTTGGCAAAGTAAGAGAGTACCAAATACATGTTGGAAGAACCATTTCCATTAGCGCATATTTTATATTCTAATGTGAGCATATGAAGGAAATACAGTGGTCTATGGGTATCCTCCAATATTTGTTTTATCCAGGATCAGGTCAACCAGGCATATTATATTTATGAGCTGTATACTGTAAACTTTTTCCTGACCAGAGGACATTGATGTCTAGATGCCCAGACAAAATTAAGCAGCATTATCATGTGTTGGTCATCATGACAAAAGCTTTGACTAATTTGCCTATCTTAAAAAAATAGATACATATTAGGACATACCCAACTTTAATTTAATACAAAGTTTTACAAAAAAAAAAAAAGAAAATTGCACTGATTTCTTATTATAGGCTGACAAATGGCAAGAAATGGTAAAAAAAAAAAAAAAATCTAAAAATATTTTTTTATATCATTATTATTAAAAAAGTACTGGTTTGTTCAAGAAAATCATTTCTTCCTTGTGTACAGCATGGCATTTTTCTGCCCATGAAATCTTTCTGATCGTAGCAACTTCCTGGGAGTTTACAGGTCAGGCTTTATGAAAGTGTTTTGGTAAATAAGGCTGGGTTCACACCGCAGTATGGAGTGGCTCCCAGCAGGGATCCGGTGCGTCCCCATTCACTGTTTCAGGTCTGGCTAAATTCAGACCTGAAACGGACTAAGACGCACAGGACTCCTGAGAAAATAGCACTAGTGCCGCTCCGGAGATGTGTGAACCGGCTCCATAGAGAGCGGGTTACAATCTCCTGACATGCGAATTCTCCACATCCAATTCGCACTAGTGTGAAGTGAACCCAGCCTCACCCTTTAAAGTGAAAGTGCCACTTGCTGACCGCCCACCGTATATATACTGTATGTCATTACTTTCACCGCTTCCGGGTTGTTTCCAGACTTACCGGAGATGACGGTAAACCCAGAAGCGTCCTGATGCAGCCCATGGCTAGGCAGGAAGTCGAGTGAGGGCAAGATGGCCCCCACTCAGCTCTATGCCCTTGGAGGACCAGAGCAGCTTCTAATGTCACTTTCAGTTCTCGGGCACAAAATGTTAAAAGAAAAATATGTTTCTTTTGCTTTTAAAGGTAAATAAGAAATCTGGGTTCACAGAAGTGTAAGCATACGTAAGTCTTGCCCGCATATGTAAATGGTATTCAAACCACACATGTGATATATCACCGTGATCGTTAGAGCGAGAGCAATAATTCTAGCACTAGTCCTCCTCTGTAACTCTAAACAGGTAACCTGTGAAACATTTTAAAACCACCTATGGTACCATAGTTTGTCGCCATTCCATGAGCGTATGCAATTTTGAAGCATGACATGTTAGGTATCTATTTACTCGGCGTAACATTATATTATACAAAAAAAATTGGGATAACTATTGTGTTTTGTTTTTTTTTCAATTCATTAAAGTGTATTGTTTCCAAAAAAATTGCATTTGAAAGACCGCTTCGCAAAAGCAGTGTGACATAACGATCAACATTTTATTCTCTAGGGTCTCTGCTAAAAAAATATATAGTGTTTGGGGGTTCTAAGTAATTTTCTAGTAAAAAATACTGATTTAAACCTGTAAACAAAAAGGAAAAACCTGCCTGTCCGGCACACACAGGGCCCTTTAACATTACCCATTGGTAATGCCAAACCGAGCTCTCAGCGTACCGCCCCGCCTTCCACCTTACCCATCAGCAGACCGCCCCACCCTCTGCCCGAGCCAAGCCAAACTCTCAGCGTACCGCCTCGCCCTCCACCCGAGCCATCCCGAGCCAAGCCGAGCTGTCAGCGGACCGCCACACCCTCCATCCGAGCTGATCCGAGCCAAACTGAGCTTGCAGCGTACCATACCACCCCACCCTCCACCCGAGCCAAGCTGAGCTGTCAGCAAACCACCCAGCTATCCACCTGAGTGGACCTCCCCACCCTCCAGCCGAGCTGTCCCGAACCGTCAGTGGGCTGTCCCGCCCTCAGTCCAAACCGAGCCGTCCCATCAGCAGACCTTCCCGCCCCCCCCACCTGAGCCGACAAATGAAACAGCCTGGAGAGAGGAGGGGGGAGCGGGGACTCGGCAGCTGCATGACAGCATGTTCCCGTCCATTGACAATTACGGATCGGACGGAAAGGAGAGCTGTTTTTTTGCACAAACATAACTTTGCTCTGGGGGGGGTTCAGACACCCCAAACCCCCCCCCCTTATCTACGTCCCTGCCATCAGGTATTCTAGGGACATAAAATACACATTTAATTTCTAGACTACCTCTTGTACTTTTGAAGGTCCTGGAGCAACAGGACAATGGAAACGCCCAAAAAATTACTCCATTTTGGAAAGTAAACACCACAACGTATATTCTAGGAGGCATAATGAGTCTTTTGACTACCTATTACACTTTTGTGAGGCACTGTAGTGGCACTGATGGGCGCTGTAGTGGTACTGATGGACACTGTAGAGGCATGGATGTGGCACAGATGAGAACTGATGTGGCATGGATGAGCAAGAATGAGGCATAAATGAGCCATGGATGGGGATGGATGAGCATGAATGAGCCGTGGATGGGGATGGATGAGCTGTGGATGGGGATGGATGAGTAATGGATGAGCATGAATGAGCCTTGGATGGGGATGGATGAGTCATTAATGGGGTTGAATGAGCCGTGGATAGGGATGGATGAGCCGTGGATGGGGATGGATGAGCCATAGATGGGGATGGCTGAGCATGTATGGGGATGGCTGAGTATGGATGGGATGGCTGAACATGGATGGGGATGGCTGAGTATGGATAGGAATGGCAGAGTATGGATGGAGATGGCTGAGCATTGATGGGGATGGCTGAGCATTGATGGGGATGGCTGAGCATTGATGGGGATGGCTGAGCATGGATGGCGATGGCTGAGCATGAATGAGGATGGATGGGGATGGCTGAGCATTGATGGGGATGACCGAGCATGGATGGGATGGCTGAGCATGAATGAGGATGGCTGAGCATGGTTGGGGTGGCTAAGCATGGATGGGGATGGCTGAGCATGGATGGGATGCCTAAGTATGGATGGGATGGCTGAACATGGATGGGATGCCTGAGTATGGATGGGATGGCTGAGTATGGATGGGATTGCTGAGTATGGATGGGATGAGTGAAGGAATGGGTACAGATCAGTACAGTGGGCACTACAGATCCAGCCCATAGCGCTGCTTGCACCTGATCTCTCCCCTCTCCTTTCACACTGTACCGATCGGTACGGAGAAGGGAGAGATGAACTGGGCATGCACCGGCTTGTTTACTACTGATCGCTCTGTCATTGGGCGGAGCAATCACGTGGTAAAAGGCCGCTGTCATCGACCATTTACCGTGATCCATCATGCTCCCAGGTGCACACCCCATGGGTTCTGGGAGGACATCATTGTGTGCCTTCCCAGGATTAACAGACTGTGCTGCAGCCATCATTCAGCTATGGCCCGGTTGTCAAGTGGTTAAGGGAATAATAGATTTTTATTATTTACTTGTATTTTCCCACTACAAGAGCTAAAATATAAGGCTGTACTATTGTTCTATTTCCTACCCAAGCTCAATTTTGACAAAAAACTATAAAACAAAGGTGCTTTCAGGATGACATGTTAGACTACATGCACACTGGCTTAAAAATCGCTGCTTCTACAGGAATTTTGTGTACTGCCTGTAGAAGCAGCTCAATGCTCTCCTAAGTGTTCATGCACATTAGGACGATTACAGGCATATTTTGAGCTCAAGGTTTAGAGGCAGGAAAAAAAATTCTGCTGGTTTGCATTTCTGATTGGAGCTTTCTGGCAGAAAAATGGCAAAACTCTCCTAACCTCACCTAAACTACTGTATGTACAAAAAACACTCTATATGAGTATTTTTTTTTCTGCCAAGGGAACAGACTTTTTTTTGAGTTTTTTAAGCCCAGTGTGTATGGAGCCTAAAGCCCCGGGGTTGCATGAAAAAAACTGTTGTGTGTACCCGGCTTAACTGGTTCCACACCGCGCGCAGTATATTTACTGTGGCGGTTTGGACGCTGAGCGCGTAAAAAGGCAGCGATATCGTGCCCAACACACTCCAGAGGACTGTGCCCGCGGCTCGGGCGGACCCGATGTCCGCCAGCGAGCCGCGATGAGCTGCTACAGCCAAAGAGCGGGGAACCGCCGATGTAAACACGGCGGTTCCCCGCTCTTTCAATGGGGACATAGGAGATCTACTGATCCCTGTCACTGGGATCAGTTAGATCTCCTGTGTCCATGTTAGCCCAGCCCCTCCACAGTTAGAACACACCCAGGGAACACAGTTAACCCCTGGATCGCCCCCTGCAGGTTAACCCCTTCACTGCCAATGACATTTATACAGTAATCAGTGGACATTTAAATTTCCGATCGCTGTATAAATGTCATTGGTCCCAAAAAAGTGTCAAAAATGTCCGACATGTCCGCCCCAATATCGCAGTACTGCTAAAAATCGCAGATCGCCGCCATTACTAGTAAAAAAAAAAAAAACCCAGAAATTAATTCTCACCATCCGTAAACGCGGCAACTTTTACGCAAACCAATCAATAAACGCCGATTGTGATTTTTTTTACCAAAAATATGAGGAAGAATATAAATCGGCCAAAACTGATGAAAATTTTTTAAAATATTTTCTTGGATTTGAATGTTAGCAAAAAGTAAGAAATATTGGTTTTTTTTGCAAAATTGTCGCTCTTTCTTTGTTTATAGCGGTGATAAGAAATGATGCAGCGGTGATCAAATACCACCAAAAGAAAGTTCTATTTGTGGGAAAAAAAGGACGCAAATTTTGTTTGGGTACAACATCGCACGACCGCGCAATTGTCAGTAAAATCGACGCTGTGCCGAATCGCAAAAAGTGCTCTGGTCCTAACCTGGGAAATCCTTCCGGGGCTGAAGTGGTTAAGGAAGCTTGGAGTTTGGAAATTCAGTTACCCTTCATATCTCAGTTACATGGCGGGGAGATGCACTCATATCTCCCCCCTGTTGCTCATACCCTCCACTGTATTTGCCGACAATTTTTGGCTGTCAATATAATGGCTGGCAGTTGCAGTTTTATATGCAGTAGAAGTAGAAGTGTTCAGACATTATTGTTACTTTGTATTTTATCTATTCTATTTAGTTGCAGATCAAAGGATGACCTTTGATCTATATATGATGCCACATTAACCACTTCCATACCAAGCCTGTTTTTTGGGTTCGTGTTTACGAGTTAAAAACAGTTTTTTTTGCTATAAAGTTACTTAGAACCCCCAAACATTATATATATTTTTTCTAACACCCTAGAGAATAAAATGGCGGTCATTGCAAAACTTTATGTCACACCGTATTTGTGCAGCGGTCTTCCAAGCGCACTTTTTGTTACGCCACGTAAAATGATACCCAACATGTCATGCTTCAAAATTGCGTCCGCTCACGGAATGCCGACAAACTTTGCAATTTAAAAATCTCCATTGGCGACATTTAAAAAATTCTACAGGTTAGGGGTTTTCGCAATCGGGCAGGTAGTTTGTTGCTGGCAGGATCACCAGAAAAGGAAAAACCTGCCTGTCCGGCGCACGCAGGGCCCTTTAACATTACCCACCAATGGGTAATGTTAAAGGGCCCTGTGTGTGCCGGACAGGCAGGTTTTTCCTTTTTGTTTACAGGTTTAAATACGTTTTTTTTACTAGAAAATTACTTAGAACCCCCAACACTATATATTTTTTTAGCAGAGACCTTGGAGAATAAAATGTTGATCGTTATGTCACACTGCTTTTGCGCAGCGGTCTTTCAAATGCAATTTTTTTGGAAACAATACACTTTAATGAATTGAAAAAAAAACAAAACACAATAGTTATCCCAATTTTTTTTTGTATAATATAATGTTACGCTGAGTAATAGATACCTAACATGTCATGCTTCAAAATTGCGTACGCTCGTGGAATGGCGACAAACTATGGTACTTAAAAATCTCCATAGGTGGTTTTAAAATGTTTCACAGGTTACCTGTTTAGAGTTACAGAGGAGGTCTAGTGCTAGAATTATTGCTCTCGCTCTAACGATCACGGTGATATATCACGTGTGGTTTGAATACCGTTTACATATGCGGGCATGACTTACGTATGCTTACACTTCTGTGAACCCAGATTTCTCATTTACCTTTAAAAGCAAAAGAAACTGATTTTTTTTTAACATTTTGTGCCCGAGAACTGAAAGTGACATTAGAAGCTGCTCCGGTCCCCCAAGGGCATAGAGCTGAGTGGGGGTTATCTTGCCCTAACTTGACTTCCTGCCTAGCCATGGGCTGCATCAGGACGCTTCTGGGTTTACCGTCATCTCCGGTAAGTCTGGAAACAACCCGGAAGCGGTGAAAGTAATGACATACAGTATATATACGGTGGGCGGTCAGCAAGTGGCACTTTCACTTTAAAGGGTGAGGCTGGGTTCACTTCACACTAGTGCGAATTGGATGCGGAGAATTCGCATGTCAGGAGATTGTAACCGGCTCTCTATGGAGCGTTTCACACATCTCTGGAGCGGCACTAGTGCTATTTTCTCAGGAGTCCTGTGCGTCCTAGTCCGTTTCAGGTCTCAATTTAGCCAGACCTGAAACGGTGAATGGGGACGCACCGGATCCCTGCTGGGAGCCACTCCATACTGCGGTGTGAACCCAGCCTTAGTTACCAAAACACTTTCATGAAGCCTGACCTGTAAACTCCCAGGAAGTTGCTACGATCAGAAAGATTTCATGGGCAGCAAAATGCCATGCTGTACACCAGGAAGAAATGATTTTCTTGAACAAACCAGTACTTTTTTAATAATAATAAGTTTATAAAAAAATATTTTTAGAATTTTTTTTTTTTTACCATTTCTTGCCATTTGTCAGCCTATAATAAGAAATCAGTGCAATTTTCTTTTTTTTTTGTAAAACTTTGTATTAAATTACAGTTGGGTATGTCCTAATATGTATCTATTTTTTTTAAGATAGGCAAATTAGTCAAAGCTTTTGTCATGATGACCAACACTTGATAATGCTGCTTAATTTTGTCTGGGCATCTAGACATCAATGTCCTCTGGTCAGAAAAAGGTTTACAGTAATATATATAATATGGTTGGTTGACCTGAATTGTTGCTCTCACTCTAACGATCGCTGCGATACCTCACATGTGTGGTTTGAACACCGTTTTCATATGTGGGCGGGACTTACGTATGCGTTCGCTTCTGCGCGCGAGCTCGGCGGGATGGAGCGCTTTAAATTTTTTTTTTATTATTTATTTTGCTTTTTACTTTTTATTTTTACACTGTTCTTTTAAAAAAAAAATGTATCACTTTTATGCCTATTACAAGAAATGTAACCATTCCGTGTAATAGAAAAAAGCATGACAGGACCTCTTAAATATGAGATCTCAGGTCAAAAAGACCTGAGATCTCATATTTACAGTAAAATGTATTATGGAGCCAAGTGAGCGGCTTCAGCTTCAGTATGCTCACGGACACTGGGGGGACGGATCCGATCATCTCCGCCGCTGCCCCCCCCCCCCCCCTCGCTCCCCTTATTTCTCTCTATTGCCATGCAGTCCCATTTTCACCTTTCGGTTCTTCCACCAGCATGAGCCTAACACCACAAAACCAAGACCACCGTACTATCAGGTAAGCGCTACCTTTGGGTAAGTAAGAAGACAGCGGGAGAAAAGAGTGCATTATGCCCTGATGAGCGTGCCTTCCTGTCTATTTTAGCCCTGGTCGCTTACACTCCCGCTCTAGGAGGTCCGGAGACCCTTTGGACCATCAGGAATTTTCCAGGGCAGAAAGTGACTCCTCCAAGTCCTGGCAGACCCTAGTACAAAGGGCGCATAGCTTCTCCTTCAAGGGCTCAGCTCCCAAAAGGCAAGTGTTGGTCATGTGGAGATGACCCTATGCCAGGAAAGCTAATTTGCAGCAACTGCTTCAGGCAGCTGGCCAGTAGACCAGGAGTATGAGAGTCAGCAGAGGTCAATCTTGCTCAGGAGAGTAGTCCAAAACTCCCTGGCAGAATCTTCCGGTCGTCTCAGACAACCAAGAATGAAGTGGACAAACATTGTGTGGACCCTGCACCTGGGCTAAACCCAGCCATTAAACCCCCTCTAACTAGAGAAGGGTGACGCCAGCCCTGCAAATTTTAGCCTTCTAAACTTTTACCCAATAGAAATGGGCAGCAAACTTGCTGGTGGAGCGTTTCATGAGAACGGTACTTAGACTACACCCTCCTAAGAGAAATGGGTCCCCTCAATGGGACCTGGCGGTAGTCCTCTAGCAAACCCTCCATGTACTCCAATGGAAGACTGTTCATTATGGGATATCACCTTTTTAAAATTGGCTTTCCTAATAGCCATAACTTCGGGGGAAGGGTGTTGGAACTTAAAGCATTGGGGGCAGCCGAACCTTATTCCATGTTCTTCCAGATAGGGTTGTGCTGAGACTATTGGATCACTTTGTCCCAAAGGGGCATTGATATTTCATCTCTCCAGTGAATGGATGCTCCCCGCCTTCCCAGCGGAATCAGACCTGATCTGCAGGAGTTGGACATTCCAAAGTCCTTAAAGCCTATCTCCATGCTACTTCTGCATTCAGATGTTCTGACAGTCTTTTCATCATACCTACCGGAAAATTTAAAGGCAAAGAGGCCTCAGCCAGAGCCATCCCGGCCTGGATAGTAAAAAGCTATTCACCGGGCGTATAGAGAGGCCAGGGAGGATCCTCTGGTGGTGGTTAGAGCTCACTCAACCGGGGCGATGTCCTCTTCTTGGACAGCTCCTGAAGGAGTGTCTCTGAAGACAGTCTGCAAAGTGGCTAGCTGGTCATCCCATCATACGTTCTTAAAACACTACAGGGTGGATCCAACAGCTCTTATGTCTATTGTCAAAGACTAGGTTTGCAACATTAAACCCTCCCTCTCAAAAGCTCATTATTTATCATATGTATGCTGCCATGTTGGCATTAGGAAAATGGAAAATTGTATCAAATACTTACCGTAATTTTCCTTTCCTGAAGCCAATACATGGCAGCACACGCACCCTCCCTCTGATCTTTGTGCTTTATACGGAGAATGGGGGAGGTAGCTCTCAGTCAGACTTTTATAGAGCTAAACACGTCCTGTGGGTGGATATAGGGGCGGAGCTATATCATATGTATGCTGCCATGTATTGGCGTCAGGAAAGGAAAATTACGGTAAGTATTTGATACAATTTTCCATTATCTGAATGGTGCCTGCAGCTGCAGGCACCGTTCAGATATCACCACTCAAAGGCAAGACGTCAATAGATGTTCACCTAAAGAGAAGTGGTTAAATAACAGTCAGCTATCTAATACCAGTGAGAGGTAATAAAAGCAAAATATCTCTTGATTAATTGGCTTTAGATACACTTTAATTATCTCTAAAGTGAAGCAAACAGATTACAGTTGCAAAAGAATCTGTGTGCAGTCCAGATTAATATTACAAGGTAAAAAAAGTTTACTTTGGGTACAGCCATGTTGATCAATTTTTTTTGCAGTGTCCAGGAACAGAGCATGGTCAAAAACTACTAACTCTAGGCAGTTTTAATTTACCATGGAAAATGTATTAACCACTTCAGCCCTGGAAGAATTTTGCACTTTAGGACCAGAGCACTTTTTGCGATTCGGCGCTGCGTCGCTTTAACTGACAATTGCGCGGTCGTGCGACGTTGTACCCAAACAAAATTTGCGTCCTTTTTTTCTCACAAATAGAGCTTTCTTTTGGTGGTATTTGATCGCCTCTGCATCATTTCTGATCGCCGCTATAAACAAAAGAAGAGTGACCATTTTGCAAAAAAACCCAAATTTCTTACTTTTTGCTAAAATTCAAATCTAAAAAAAAAATATAAAAAAACATTTTTTTCACCGTTTTTGGCCGATTTATATAATTCCTCATATTTGCGATAAAAAAAATTGCAATCGGCGTTTATTGATTGGTTTGCGCAAAAGTGGCCGCGTTTACGGATGGTGAGAAT
>BLSH010110063.1:447189-459104 GCA_018402905.1 Glandirana rugosa
ACCCCACCTTGCGCTAGCCCTCTCCCCTCCCAAAGCACCCCTCCAGCACACATCCAACCCCCCCTGCAAGCACTAGCATTCTCCCCTCTTGAAGCACCACCAAGCACATATGCAACTCCCCCACCCCTCTGCTAGCACTAATCCTCTCTCCAGAACATACAGTATCTGACCTCTGCATTTTGTGCATTATTTTTGAACCCTGCATTCCGTGTAGAACACTCACAATTTGGCCACGCACACTGTTCACCAGGGCGTGCTATGCATCCCACATTACTGCTCTCTTTCGGGTCACCAAAAGTGTCACAGGTCTTTTACAATGTTATAGCGTATACTCCAAAAAAAAAATGCCGCCGCTAAAGTGTTCGGTTTTGGCTTGAAGAAAAGGTGGCAACCCTAAGTAAGGCCCAGCCTTGAACAAAATTACTTTCCCATCCCTTTTGTTGTCAGATACTAATGTCCTTTCTATGACCAACCTTGTGCTAACAAAATCTGGTTGGCATAAGCAGCCCCAACAAATCCCAGGTAATAATACTTCAAGTATAGGCAGCATTGACCGCGATTCTGCCATGCAAATGTTATTCACAAAGGCAACAATAATACATGGGATTTGTTTTGTATGACACTGAATGGTCTGCATAACTTGCTTAGCACCACTCAGTAATGTCACAAGTCAAACTGTCCCCTGCAAATTCATAGTGAAAACCCTTGCTATAAAAAGACAGAATATGCTGCTCATCTATGAAGATTTAAAAATAATTCTTAATGTTCTGCTTTACAACAGCCAAAACAAAAGACACATAAAAGAGAACATTTTGAATGATTTGCAAAACATGGAGCAATGTAATACAATAATGATATAACACAATTAGGATGTAGCTTTGCAAATCATAATTGAGTGGATAAACATCTGAAAACCCTGGCATGATGAAGGGCAGTTATATGTTTCCAGATGCACAATATTGAAAAAAATAAGATTACTACAATCTTACTCATGCATTGCCTAAATAAGCACAGAAATATACAATTTCACATTTATTGAGCACTGTTGTTGATTTACTATATGCATATGTACATACTGAGAGTGGAAAAGTCTAGAAATAGAACCCTGTTTCAGCTTTATTTTCTCCTAAATGTACCCTTTACTTAATTTTTTTTACACTTTACTTTTTCCTATTGCTTACTGTTAAGTTAATGCCCAACTTTTAAAGTGCTAGTAAAATCAAAAAGTTTAATTTGCCCTACTTGTAAGACTATGAAAAGTCTTACCTGTATGTAGGCAGGTGCAGTCTGTACTCCCCACTGCAGGTGGCGCTCAACTGAAGTGGCAATGCAGAAGGGGAAGAAAGTTGTGAGGAACTTGGTTGCTCTATGACTTTTTGCGGTCATAGGGAGACAGCTGACGCTGGCACCCCATGTGACTCCAGCGACCATCTTGGGTCAGGCAGAGTCTATTTAAGACTCTGGCTCCTGGGTTTGACAGCTTTATGTGAGTAGCTAGCAAAGGGGACAGGATCCCTATCTGAGAGTGACAGTGCTTAGAGATAGACAAAGGTTCCAGAGGAGTAAGAACAGTGCAGGGACTCTGTCTACTTCTCTTCAGGAAGCCTCTTCTTTGGGTGTGGACCAGCCAGGCTGCATTCTGCTCCTCATTGGACATGCTGTCAGTATCTCCAACTCTTCAGACCACTGTCTCTGTTTGTAAGTGGCTCCAAACCAATGTGTATACCCACCGGGGCCTGAATAATTATTAGAGTGACAAGGCTGCTCTTCAGTAGGTACATTAGAGTGAATAGTGTTGCTACCCTAGAACTGGAAGTGTGTTACTGGCAAGACCACAAGGTGGAAATTAAGGGGAAAATCCTGAAAAAAACGAATGCAGCATAAACGTGTAAGGACTGGTAAGCTGCAACATATTAATTTTTTGCTCTTTGG
This sequence comes from Glandirana rugosa, assembly GCA_018402905.1. NCBI lineage: Eukaryota > Metazoa > Chordata > Amphibia > Anura > Ranidae > Glandirana > Glandirana rugosa. The sequence continues at coordinate 449,122 of BLSH010110063.1, forward strand.
TTTAGATAAGCCTTAAAGTGATTGTAAAGCCTTGTTTTTTTTTTTTGTAAGCAACCTTTTATGGTTTTTGATGCTTTAATGTTCTTATAAACCGTTTGGACGTACTTCACCATTGTTGGCCTCCATTCTCTCCCTCCTCTTGTCCATCTTTGGGTGGTGAGTATATCCCATGCCGCATTTACTGGTCACCATCCGGTTTTGCTGGGACCTTCAAGGAGACACCATTTAAATATATAGTATGGTAGGGGTATCCTCGCGCTACTATGATAGGAGTGGTGCAAGTGGACTAGGTTGCTGCTGTACCTAGCTATATGACAATATAAGCAATGTAATTGAAAGGAATGGATGGTACTGCGCAGCCTATTTCTGTAGATGTCAATATATAGTGATCTCATACGTTATTCTGATGTAAAAATATACGTGTATGATGTAAAAATATATACAATAATGAGGATAGCGCATATAAAAATATATAGGTATAAATAGACGATATAAAGTGCAATATACAATAAATCCTTCAATAAAATTCAGTGGGTCCAATCTTATAAAAGCATTGGCTATATAAAGCCTAAAACATTAAAAATGGCAGTGATATAATCCAGTGATTAAAAGTGACAGTGAAGATAAAACAGTAATTGTAATAGATTGAAATTCAGCAAATAGTTTCACTCTTAAAAAGTCCTAATTAACCCCTTGCCGACCGCCGATCGGCAATTGACGGCGGCAAGGTGGCTCGTGAGCGCAAATCGCCGTCATATGAGGACCCTGAAGAAGTCACATGACGTAACGCGTAGGCTATTTCCTGTATTGCTGGAGACACAGTGAAAGGTGCTTAGACGCCGCTGTGTATATTTTAAAGTTTTGTAGCTTTTTGGATATCTTTTTTATGGTTTTAATTGGGTAAATAAATACTACTATTTTACAATACTACACCATGAGAGCATCTTGTCTCTTCCCTATTGCCTGAGACGCATGGAGTTCTAGGACCACAGGAGAGGGTGAGCGACCGATTGGTCGTACCGATCGTTTGCCCAGTCCGAGACTCGAAGGAAGCGTGGAAGTGAGGAATAGGACCCAAAGAAACCATGATGCGCACATGATCTTAACTAACAAGGTGAGAGTTCTGTGAGCACTTACTCGATTGGAGCACTCACTGAAGGAATCCTCTTGGGGTGAACACCCCCCAGCAAAAGAGATTCGCTGCACTCAAATGAAGCACCAATGATTTTATATGAACACTTGGAACACGAATCACAGTTATCACTATCACTACAGTTTTAATTAGGACTTTTTAAGAGTGAAACTATTTGCTGAATTTCAATCTATTACAATTACTGTTTTATCTTCACTGTCACTTTTAATCACTGGATTATATCACTGCCATTTTTAATGTTTTAGGCTTTATATAGCCAATGCTTTTATAAGATTGGACCCACTGAATTTTATTGAAGGATTTATTGTATATTGCACTTTATATCGTCTATTTATACCTATATATTTTTATATGCGTTATCCTCATTATTGTATATATTTTTACATCATACACGTATATTTTTACATCAGAATAATGTATGAGATCACTATATAGTGACACCTACAGAAATAGGCTGCGTATTTGAATATACCCAACAAGAGCATATTTTGATTTCTGTAGTGGAAATCAACAACATCTGGTAAGTTTTACCACTGGGTGTGTTGGTGAAGGTTCCGTCCAAGTTGCACACTATTTGGAATAAGAATTTTTTTCAGGCACATTTGGAAGCACTTTGAACGTTATTTTGAACTGTACAATAGGACTTTGGATGTTTTTTCTACAGCACAGAGGCACTTTCTACTATATATTATGAATTATTATATTATATTTTTATATTATGCACATTGATTATATTGTGTGCTTATGTTATTTGTTTGGCTGGTCTCCCTATCCTAAAAAGAAATCTGCACAAGATCCACCTTTATTCTTATAGGCTGATCATTCACACAAAATATCCCGTACATGAGCACTAACATTTTTGAATGATAGGGGAGAGTCTGCTCTCAGTTATTCACTTTGTGTGTTAGCGCGGTTCTTTCTACCACTTCTTTTAGTGCAGGGACTCTGTCTACTTCTCTTCAGGAAGCCTCCTCTTTGGGTGTGGACCAGCCAGGCTGCATTCTGCTCCTCGTTGGAGATGCTGTCAGTATATCCAACTCTTCAGACCGCTGTCTCTGTTTGTGAGTGGCACCGAACCAATCTACATACCCACCGGGGCCTGAATAATTATTAGAGTAACAAGGCTGCTCCTCAGTAGGTACATTACAGTGAAAAGCGTTGCCACCCTAGAACTGGAAGTGTGTTACTGGCAAGACCACAAGGTGGAAATTAAAGATAAAATCCTGAAAAAAACGAATGCAGCATAAATGTGTAAGGACTGGTAAGCTGCAACATATTAATTTTTTGCTCTTTGGTTTAGATAAGCCTTAAAGTGATTGTAAAGCCTCATTATTATTATTATTTTTTTTAATAACAAACATGTTATACTTTCTTCCTCCATACAGTTGGATTTGCACAGAGCAGCCCGGATCTTCCTCTTTTCGGGTCCCTCTTCTGCTCTCCTGGCCCCAGCTCACTTTGAGGGCTCCTGAGCTAGCAGCTTGCTACAGGGGGCACCCAAGCTGAGTCAGAGCCCCGTGTATTCTCTCCCGATTGGCTGACTGACTTTGATTGACAGCTGTGGGAGCCAATGGTGCTGCTGCTGTGTCTCAGCCAATCAGGAGGAGTATAATGGACAAAAAATGTATGAAGACATGTCCAATTTATACACACCAATGTCCAGACAGTGCTCGGCCGACATAGGGGTGAGACATTTTTTGCTCCCTTTAAAGGGGGACTATATATTGAATTATCCCGTTATTAATCAATTTTTTATATATTTTTCCAGTACCATCTTGTTATATACCCCTGATGAGTGGCTGGTACGCCACGAAACGCGTAGGGTTCATTTTTTAGAAGACTTTTAGACAAGATGGATTTTTATTAAGATTATACTTTGTTCTAATCAATTTTTCCTGTGTGCATATGATACCAATTATACTTGATCCTATGTTATTTATATATGACAACTTTTACCTTGCCAATCATGTTTCCAGGTATAGAGACCTCATATGTCATTATTATTATGTACTTTTGCATTACGAATTGTATTGATTATATACATATGCATTTCTAATTGATCATATTTAATCTTATGATGGTTTTGCTATGCTTGATATGGACCATGATTGGGATATATCATTATTATGTTATAATGGTATTAATAAACATCATACATGGAAATCATGCACACAGGTTGTACATTATTGGCTATGTTGACAATGCCTCACTCAAAACCCCAGCTTTTGCTTGTTTGTTCTTCCCTAGTTTATCACCTAGTAATCCTCTTCTCAAAAATATAAAAACCTGATAATGTAAAACAATAATAATTGATATGATTAAAACACTTTAGCGTTATATATACTTTTTCCACATAAACATTATTTACATTTAATATTTTTAAGGCAAGTGTCATTATAAGTTGATATGGATGTCAAATAAAAGCATCTGGCATGCATTAATAAAGCCTCCTGGGTGCCAGTTGGTAAGTTACAACGTCATTTTTTGGCAAGCGGTAACATACACACAAGCAGTAGGATTACCGCCAAAGTAAATCACTGCTATATTCAGAAGTGTCCTATTTGTTCAAGTGTAGCTTCTGTAGTTTGGTTTGAATCCATCTATATGTATCTGAGCTGTAAGCCAGCTCTCTAAAATGGAGTTGAAATGTACTGCACTTGATGCTTAATGAGAATTTAGCACCCTTATAAAAGTATGATAATCCATCTAGAACTTTGGGTCTGCCTCCTGGAACATGTGACAGGAACCTGTCAGGATGCATCTGTGAGTCCAGGGTTACATCATCAGTGCCTCACTAAACCAGGAAGTGAAAAAACTGTAATTGTAAGGAACAAACAAAAAATGTTTGTTTAACTACTGAATGGAAGATGATTTCATGTTAGCATGCAGAGCTGTGATTTTTATAAAAGGGGGGGAAAGGTCCACTTTAAAGTGATTGTAAAGTCTTGTTTTAAATTAAAATAATACACATGTTATACTTGCCTGTTGTGTGCAATGGTAATCCACCAAGCCACCCCTTACCTCCTTCTCTGGGGTCCTTGGCCAGTGATCTTGGTTCCTCCTGCCTTCTGAGTGCCCCCATAGCAAACTACTTGCTATGAGGCAGGCGAGCAGGCTTGCATTTGAGCCGGGCTATGTGTGTCCACAGACACACAGTGCGGCTCTGCCCCACCCCCCGCTCTCTCCTCACTGGCTTTGACTGACAACAGCACTAGTCAATGGCACCTGCTGCTCCCAGCAATGCCTGTGAGACCAGGAAGAGAGGGAGAGAAGACCTGCAACTGGGCACAGCGCTGGATTGAAACAGAAACCAGGTAAGTGTTATCAAAGGGGGGGGGGGGCAGTGGAAGGTTTTTTACCTTAATGCAGAGAATGCATTAGGGAAAAAACCTTGAGATTTTAGAACCACTTTAAGTATATGTGGGAACCCTAAGTCTTGCTTTTTCAACCATCTCTTCAAAATTGCTGTTCTTTGAGACTTTTTATATTGCATTAACTGTTGCATCCTGTTGAATAGACTTAAGCCCTGGTTCACATTGGTGCATTTTGGCATGCGATTTGACTTGTCAAATCACATACCAAATCAACGGCAATGGCATTTGCGGCACCGCACTAATTTCCAAAAGTAGTTTTTGTACTACTTTTGGCGATTTCAGGCATGATTTCCATAGACATCTGTGCAGAAACCCGCACAGATGTCTCTGAAATCGGGACTGACATGCGGGAATGAAATGGTGCGAGTTCAGCTGAACTTGCACCATTTCATTCCCGCACAAATGTGAACCCAGGCTAAGGCTGGGTTCACACTGCCGAACGGAGCGGCTCACAGCAGGGGTCCAGTGCGTCCCTGTTCACCGTTTCTGGTCCCATTGTGGTCCAAATATTTGGCTAAATTCGGACCTGAAATGGACCAGAAGACACACAGGACTCCTGTGCAATTCACTCCGCGGCCATTCTGGAGATGTGTGAACTGGCTCCATTGAGAGCCGGTCACAATCTTCTGACATGCAAAGAAACCCGCATCCAATTCACACTAGTGTGACCCCAGCCTTAGAGTGCAGTGACAGGGGCGGGGTGCAGGGTGTTCTGTCTTGTTAAACAAATACAAGGATTTCTAAGGTCAAACTTATCAACCAGCCAGCAACCAAAGTTGCCTTGACGGGGCATGTAGCTTACGCATGTATTTGAAAAAAAAAAAAAAAATCTTAACGCATATTGTTAGCCAGGTCAATTTGGTTGGTTGCTGGCTGGTTGGTAAGTTTGAGCGTGGAAATCTTTGTATTTGTTTGATATACGTCACCTTTCCAGTACTCCTTGCTGCAAAGACCAGTTATAGGTGGGGGCAGTGGCCACTTGTTTGTATTCTTGATTATATTGGTCAGGCAACGCACTGACATCTTTGCCACTATAGTGTTATGTGCTGGGTGTTCAGTGTGACCCTGTACCTTTAAGGAGGGAAGGGCTCACCTGCCCTCTGCCTATCCATGAAAATGCATGTGCTCCCATTGTGGAGACTCATAAGTTAGAGTTAGGGACTACAGAAAACAGGGTGCCTTGATGGGGGCCCGTAGCATATGCATGTATTTGCAAATGTATCCAGACTAAACCCCTGTTGTTAATGCATATTGTTAAACAGGCCTATTTGGTTGGTTGCTGGCTGGTTGGTAAGTTTGAGCTTGGAAATCTTTGTATTTGTTTGACATGTGTCGCCCTTCCAGTGCTCCTTGCTGCAAAGACCAGTTATAGGTGGGGCAGTGTCCACTTGTTTGTATGTTCTATCTTGTTAGCTTGCCAGCAGAGGGTTGGACCAGTCTATAAATAACAGCTAAGCTCTGTCCTTAAATGGTTCAATTGCTGAGAGGTCACTGGATACCAAGATGTGTCCATGTTGGGAGGCCCCAGGCCTTAATGGCTTGCCTTCTCACAGTCTGTGGATGTGCAGTCGACGGCTGAGTGCCTGAAGGCTGTGGGCCCAGAGTTGATGGGTGTGTGCCTGAAGGCTGAGGGCCTAGACTTGACGATTGTGTGCCTGGAGGCTGTGTGCATAGAAAAGAAGGCCATGTGCTAGAAAGCTGTGTCTTGTAGCTGGAGCTGAGAAATTCAAGAACCTCACAGATGTGCAGAGTTGCTTCAGCGGTAGCTATGTGCTCCTGGAGCTGAAGCCCACCCAGCAACTGTTAAATCTGAAAAGCTGTAGAAACATACATTAGAGCCTCAAGGACATTCTTTTTTTAAATAACAAACATGTTATACTTAGCTGTTCTGTGCAGGGGTTTTGCACAGAGCAGCCCAGATCCTCCCATTCCTGGTTCCCTCCTCGCTCCCGAGCTGCAGCACAGCGTGTCCATTCATACACAGAGCCACGGCTCTGCCCCGCCCCCTCTCTCTCCTCAATGGCTCCTGCTGCTGCTTCAGCCAATGAGGAGTAAGAATCCCTGGAGAGCTGAAGCTCTTGTGCGCATCACTTGGATTGAGATGGGGCTCAGGTAAGTATTAGGGGGGCTGCTGCACACAGGAGGTTTTTTACCTTCATGTACAGAATGCATAAAGGTAAAAAACCTTGAGACTTTACAACCACTTTAATCTCTCATATAAGGGGAGGCTCAGATGTTTAGTTTACAGAGAAAGTGCATGGAGAGGGCCATCTTAAATGTCCTCCTCTCTCCCCATAAAAAAGGATTACATACTTACACTCTAGCTGCATAGCATTTCTAATGGTGGGTTCCCTGATAATGACAACAGTTGACATGACTGCACAATGTGCATTGTGAATGGCCATTTGTACTTTCTATTGCACTTTCTATATATACTTTCTTGTTTTACAGTATGATAATGCAGAAGTACAATTTTAAACAGAGACATAGCATTGTCACCCTATTGCGAACAAGCACCCTTATAGCAGAATCACCAGGTATTATTATAATAGAGAATGCATATTTAAAAATATTAAAACAACTTTGAAGTTACAAGCAGATTAATTGTACTTATTTTCTGTAAAATGAAAGTTACCAGCCCATAAAATTAAAAAATAAAAATGCAGCTTTTGCTGCAATACTCATTACCAATCCACAGCTGTCTCCTGAAGTGCTTCCTTCCTGTCAATAGATTTAGAGGAGATCTGTAAAGAAGAGTGGACCAAAATCCCTCCTGAGATGTGTTTAAACCTGGTCACTAACTACAAGAAACGTCTCACCTCTGTGCTTGCCAACAAGGGTTTCTCCACCAAGTACTAAGTCATGTTTTGCTTGGGGATCAAATACTTATTTTACTCACTGAACTGCAACTCAATTTATAACATTTGTATCATGTGTTTTTTTTCTTAATTTTTGGTTGATATTCTGTCTCTATCATTTTAAATACACATATGATAAAAATTATAGACCCTTCATTTCCTTGTAAGTGGGTAAACTTACAAAATCTGCAGGGGATAAAATAATAATTTTCCCCACTGTATATATATATGTGCATACATAATTATTCTCTTTTTTTTGTTTATTCTCTTTTCTTTTGATGGTTTGTGCTAGATAATTATTCTGACATCTACATTGGCATGCACAGCCTATTGCATTAGGGTGTGCACACCAGTAGAGCAGAGATTGGTGTCAGTAGCTTTTATTTATATTATTTGTTTTGCAATTTAATTTTTTTGAATAATATTTTACAATATTATTATTATTTATGATTATTATTATCTTTATAATTTTTTAGGAGCTCCGTTGGAGGGTTTTAGGAATTATCAAGGGTCTAAACAGACCCCTGATGTCTCACTTTTAAGACAGATAAAGGGATTGAGGACAGAGCTTCCCCAGTCCCTTTCTCTGCAGCCTCAGCTGCACTGGACAGTGAACTAATGGGAAGTGCTTTCTGTTCATGCACAAACTGAACTAAAAATAGCTTACTATGCTTCAGTTAAGAATGAACACAGGAGCAACTGGTACAGATCACTCACTGTGACTGCAAATGATTACAGGCCATGTATCACGCAGAGAGTAGCACTTCTGGTTTAATTGCACAGACAGACCTATTTTTTCACACTAAGGTCTCATGCACACAGGACGTTAAAAAAAATGTTCTAAAAACGTCCGTAGCTTTGTAGTGAGTTTTTCAGCTCCTTTCAGCATTATTGCACTAGCGTTTTTGAGCAGTAGTATTTTTGAGCTTTTTTTTTTTTTCCAATGGACCAAAAATGTAAAAAACGTTGGTGAGCCGCATTTTTGAACGTTTTTGAGTGTTTTTACAGCTGAAAAACGTCTCTCAGAATCCACTAGTCTTGGGTTTTGTTTACAGCTCAAAAACAGTTGATAACAGTCTATGTGTGCATGAACACATAGGATAACATGATGGGGAGTTTATTGACTGTAGGAAAAAACATCTGAAGCTAAAAACAGCAGCTGTAAAAACGTCCTGTGTGCATGAGGCCTAATACCAACCACATGAACCACACATGCCTGCTACCTCTTTACACTTAATGAGTGACTACCGATGAAGCTTAGATACTCCCCATATGCATGAGTTCCCTATGACTAAGCTCCGGGGGGTGGAGTGAAATGCGTTGGGGGAGTGGCCTGGTTGGAGTCCAGGCTGAGGTTGCCACTCTGTTCACCTCTCTAGGAAATCTTAGATGTGCGACTTCTAGGGGCTACCCCTTTCTTTCCATCACTAGGGTCAGTGTCGGCCGCTCATTAGGGGTGCCCCCCCATCCATGAGCCCGGCCCCTACTCTCCATGCAGGGCGCCGGACGCATGAATTTCAATGGGGGGGGGGGGTTTAAGCACATGATTACAGCCTGAGGCTCTAACTGGCTTCAAAAAAGGGTGAGCTCTGGGTTTGTGATGAGTGCGGCAGTAGTTGGAGCGGTGAGGAGGAATAGAGGAGCGGAGGAGGAGGCCCGGGGGACCTGGCGGCAGTCAACGAGTGTGCAGTCCCCGGTGTTCTGCCAAAACAGAGGCAGAGTTGAAGCAGGGAGAAGAAGGATAACGATATCTGTCGAGAGCACGCCGTGGCCTGGCTCTGTCCACCTGGCTGCTCTCCTACTGCTTCTGCCTAGAAGGAGGGGAAGCGATCGTGGATAGGGTAAGTGTGGACCCAGCGGCGGGGGGTTTGTTTGCCGCCCCCTCAAAAAATGGAGCAGCAGCTGCCTCTGATTAGGGTAGTGCTTGAGGGTGATCTCCCCGAAAGCATCTTATGCCAACTGGAGTAGATGCTAACAAGAGGGGATCTCATGTTTCACCTACCTGCCCCACCATTGAGGACAAGTTGGTGGTTGACCCCCCCTCCCCCTTTCTATAGTGAACTGGTTTTAGAGACCCCTCATAGAATCTGATGGTGGTCAGCATTATGCTAGGCTGTTTTGGGGGAGTTCACATTTTTTGGAGATCCATCCTTAAAGCAAATCCCCCAAAGATGAAGGGCAAGGTTCTGTTCTTGGACCTCTCCTATTCTCGATCTACAACTCCTCCCTGGGTCAGCTAATAGCCTCCCATGGCTTTCAATATCCTTGGAACGGGAAGTAGAAACCCCCTAAACGAAATTCCTACCTAGAGGTTTTTTACACTTGAGGGGGTTTTGTCGGATCGTATTACGACTGGTGGTAGTCTAAGATACTCCCCAGAGATTTTGGTCAAGTGATATCTTTCCCCCTCCCCCCCAGTTGGTGGTTGAACAGGAGTTACCACCCCGTCCATCCACTTTGTACTCTAGGGGAGAACAATCGTAGATGAGGTCAACCGTATTCTACGAAAGCCCCTCTAGTGGGAGTTCGTGATGGGATTAGTCTCCGTCGACGACGAGGTAAAAAACTCCCCCGCCGTTTGTTTGGGGGGCGGCGACC
>BLSH010110063.1:474737-489755 GCA_018402905.1 Glandirana rugosa
TCTTGCGCACCCGATTCAAGGACCCCTGGTAGTGGAGACAGAGGCCCGAGAGTGCGGGATGGCACGAGGGCTGGAGGGTCACCGATGATGTAGCGATGCTCCAGGAGACGTGCAGGTCGAAGGATGGTCGTTCAGGCTGGGTCGGCAACAGGCAGGCAGGAAGGTACAAAGGATCAGGCAAAAGAGTAGTCAAAGTCCAAGCAAGGTTCGTTAACGGGCGGGCAGCAGAGGTACAAGGGAGCAGACAATCGGATGGTCATGGGTAGCCGGGGTCGGTGCAGGTAGCAGACAGCAGGTCAGGACAAGCCGGGTCAACAGGAGGCAAAACAACACAGGAACAGATATCAGGAGCCGAGGCTTACAGGTCGGGAACGCTGTAGAGCGAGCAGCACTTGCTCTCAGGAATCTCCAAGTTTAAATAGGCCCATTTGGCGCCGTTTCCGGCGCGTGCGCCACCGCGGAAATGCCAGGATTTGGCCAATAATCGTTCCTTTCCTAACATGCTCATTGGCTGCCTGGCCATTACAAACTTCCCTACCCTGCCACTACATATTGCTCACTGACCACCCTGCCACTACATACTGCTCATTGACTGCCTGGCCATTACAAACTTCTCTACCCTGCCACTACATACTGCTCACTGACCACCCTGCCACTACATACTGCTCACTGAACTCCCTACCACTACATAGTGTTAACTGAACTCCCTACCACTACATAATGCTCACTGACTGCCCCCCCCCCCCACTACATACTGCTCACTGAAATCCCTACCACTACATGCTGCTCACTGACTGCCCCCCCCCCCCCCCACACTACATACTGCTCACTGAACTTCCTACCACTACATACTGCTCACTGAACACCCAGACACTACATACTGCCCACTGACTACCCTGCACTTTCCTACTGCTACAAACCATACACTCTACATTTTTGCACTCATTGTCATTTATTACTGCCCTGCTCTGCATACTGTTCACTGAACTTTTTCATGTACTGCTCTGCACTGACACTACAGTCACACCAAGTGGGGAAAGAAAGGGGGGCCCTGTCAGGTAGGCTGTATGGGGCCCCGTGATTTCTAAAGGTGACCCTGAATATATATATATATATATATATATATATATACATGTTCCGCCAACACTTTTTTTGCTGGGAAGATCCCCCTTTGCTTCCTGTCCTGGAGATGCAAAAGGAAATAAAAAGAAATCTTCATAAAGTGAATGGAATTCCCATCTTAGAAAGTTGCCATAGGAAGAGATGTCCTTATTGGAGGATTTCCCCCTTGTGCTGATAACATCTCAACATTTTAGGATTTCCCATCATTTTCTGTTTCAACAACAATGGTCAGCAAGAAATATAAAGGGGTGAAAATCGCCAGTGGGGCCAGCAATAAAAACCTGAGGGTCTAACCCTTCTCCATTTTCTGCAAAACTGGCATGTTAGGCTGAGTTCACACTGGCATTAAGAGCAGGCATTTAAAATGCCCCTCAAACACCTATGCACAAGATACAATATACAGCGCTAGCGTTGCTTCAAAATTAAAGCCTCATGTCGAGTCAGGAGGCGCTTGAAGCCTTTCAACACTTATGGTGCGTTAAAATTTGTTTATTTCTGTCACTTTCCATTGTAGAGCAGTTTTAACACTCATCAAACTCTTCAAAACCACGCATTGGGCGTTTAGAGAGCTTTGTTAACGCTTGGAAAACACCCCATACTAAAGCTCATTGATGCTTGTCTGACGCCCATACTAACGCCATACAAACGCTATGGGCGTTTGTTGAGCATTAGACATTTAGTCAAGTGTGAACAAGTCCTTAGAAGACTTAACCTTCAAAACATCAGAATAGTATGATGTCTTACAAAGCATTGGCTGCTAAGCATGAGAATTTTGCTGTCTGTCTTTGCTCACTTGTGTAACCAGTAGAGTATAACTAATGGATTTGCTAAATTTGTATTTCCTTTTTTACCTGAGAACTATTCAGATGCCATTATTTTTCATGGGAACCAAATCTCTGAGTTAAATGTTATTTGTCACTGTTAGATGTTCTAAGAGGAAGCTAAAAATAGATTTACATGATCAAAGCTTAAAATAAAAAAGGCTTTATCAGCAAGTTTATTTTAGTCCATTCTCAGTTTAACTGGTTTATGTCCGTATTCTGTTAAAATACTGAATTTGCCTAATATGCTTTTTGTAAACAATATTTATATCTTTACTTATTATATAACATCCTATATATTTATACATTTGTGATAGAATGCATAGAAGAGGCCATTGCAATTATTTGTCAAATAAAATATTTTTTATTAGAGCTAAAGTATACTAGTAGCTGCTCAGTTGTTTGGTGTATCAGATAAAAAAAAACTGTTTAAATTGCCATTGCTATAAGGAAAGCGTCTGATAGGGCCAAGATTGCAAGTCATTTACCAATAAAAAATATTTAAAAAACCTGTTGCAATAGCCTCAGGCCAGACTGGGTAGTAATGCTGCTCTGGCAGTCTGTTTAGATTTTGCAGCGCAAAGGTGTGGCAATATGTGCATTCATACACACCCTCCATACCTTCAAATAAGGAGCTCAGCTTTATATATATATATATATATATATATATATATGTACAGTATCTCACAAAAGTGAGCACACCCCTCACATTTTTGTAAATATTTTATTATATATTTTCCTGTGACAACACTGAAGAAATGACACTTTGCTACAATGTAAAGTAGTGAGTGTACAGCTTGTATAACAGTGTAAATTTGCTGTCTCCTCAAAAACACTCAACACACAGCCATTAATGTCTAAACCACTGGCAACAAAAGTGAGTACATCCCTAAGTGAAAATGTCTAAAATGGGCCCAAAGTGTCAATATTTTGTGTGGCCACCATCATTTTCCAGCACTGCCTTAACCCTCTTGGGCATGGAGTTCACCAGAGCTTCACAGGTTGCCACTGGAGTCCTCTTCCACTCCTCCATGATGACATCACAGAGCTGGTGGATGTTAGAGACCTTGCACTCCTCCACCTTGCTCCACAGATGGTCAATAGGGCTTAGGTCTAGAGACATGCTTGGCCAGTCCATCACCTTTACCCTCAGCTTCTTTAGCAAGACAGTGGTCGTCTTGGTGGTGTGTTTTGGGTCGTTAGCATGTAAGAATACTGCCCTGTGGCCCAGTCTCCAAAGGGAGGGGATCATGCTCTGCCTCAGTATGTCACAGTGCATGTGAGACATTCATGGTTTCCTCAATGAACTGCAGCTCCCCAGTGCCGGCAGCACTCATGCGGCCCCAGACCATGACACTCCCACCATGCTTGACTGCAGGCAAGACACACTTGTCTTTGTACTCCTCACCTGGTTGCCACCACACACACTTCACACCATCTGAACCAAATAAGTTTATCTTGGTCTCATCAGACCACAGGACATGGTTGCAGTAATCTATGTCCTTAGTCTACTTGTCTTCAGCAAACTGTTTGCAGGCTTTCTTGTGCATCATCTTTAAAAGAGGCTTCCTTCTGGGATGACAGCCATGCAGACCAATTTAATGCAGTGTGCGTCATATGGTCTGAGTACTAGGCTGACCCCCACCCCTTCAACCTCTGCAGCAATGCTGGAAGCACTCATACGTCTATTTCCCAAAGACAACCTCTGGATATGTGCTCTCAACTTCTTTGGTTGACTATGGTGAGGCCTGTTCTGAGTGGAACCTGTCCTGTTAAACCGCTGTATGGTCTTGGCTACCGTGCTGCAGCTCAGTTTCACGGTCTAAACGAGGCCTAAGAGGGCACACACCACCAGCCAGAAGTAAGGAGGGCACACCTCGCTACCTTTCTTAAATTTATGGACGCTGTCACTGCCTGCTGCCAGCCCAGACCACTGCAAACTTGGTATCCATACAGTCACTAGTCCTGGTTGCTCCTGCATACTGCACCTGACTAAAACAATTCTGCAACTTGAAGCCATTAGACACTGTATGAAAACTCCTCTCTCTGGGGTTGCAGGGGAACATCTCTCATTAGCAGCTATAGCTTTTTTTTAATGTCTCTTTTGGTAGAGTAAATCGTACAAGTGGTCCACATTGTATGCAGGTTTAATGTATCCCTCAATCATGCTATATGAAGGGTAACTCCACTTTTATGGGAAAAAAAATAATAATAATATAGCATATACAACTGCAACACAAGTCATATTGTAATTGAATGTTATAACAAATTATCTTTCCTTTTCAGTCTGCAGATTTTAAATTTTCTGTAAAATGCAATGCAATGTGGCTACCTGGATGTGTTCTGTACACAGAATGTGTACTGACCACTCCCCAGAAACATCATTTCCTGCTTGTGTGATTGGCTCACCAATATTCCCAGAAGTCTGCACTAAGATACAAGTCAGATTTCAGGCATCCCCTGCACCAAAAATGTCATTTTTGGTGAGATACTCCCAATAGGATATCAATCTAAAGGGATTCTGGCCCTGCAGTTTTCCTCATTAGAGCCTTGCAGGTGCAGCAGCTGATTGATAATTATGAAATCACCCCCGTTAGACTCACATTGCACATGGGCACAGACAAACACACAGGGATTTCTTTAGAATAACAAAATGTAGAAATATGCAATAAAGTTTGTTAAAATCCCTGTACTGTGCATAGATCACCCAGAGGGGGATTTTTTTTCTCAACAAAAGTGGAGTTACTCTGTAAATAAATTGTGTATTTTTAATATTGCCCTTTAAAGAAACCCTCTCCCAATGTCCTATATTTCGCCAGCACATAGGCAGGACTCTGACACAATTCATTAATTACTATTGCCTTGATTCCTGAATTCTTCTCAGATTAGGCAAATTACCATGAAGATAATCAGGGAAATCGAGATTCAGCGAATCTGCAAATTTCCTGATTTGATCATTACACAAAGGATTAAGGAAGTGAAATTATTTGATTTGATCATTGTTGCCCTAATCAGAAGAATAATGTGGAATCAAATGAAGTAGCCGAATGAGTTTCCATTGGTTATATGCCAAGCTTCTCTTGCTTACTATATATACAGTATTCAAATATTCCCAATTCCCAATTCATATGCTGTTTGAAATTCATCTTTCCTGTGCTGGAGAGCTTGCCTATTATGTGTATCCGTATGTACAGCTAGAATACGTGCAGCCTAAAGCTGGCTGTGGTTCAATCCATGCATTGCTGCTCCTGCTCGGTAGAAGCCAATCTAATGATCAACTTCTGACAAACGGGCTTGTTGGAAATGTTTTCTTGAGTCTCTGGTTGAAGGATTCTGTTCATTATTATTTGGAAGCCCAAAAAAAAAAAAAAAAAAGATCCATCAATGGCAAGCCTAAGACCAATCACTCATATCTCTTCTAAAGTGAAAATGCTTTAAAGTAGAACTGCAGTCTGCTCACATAATTTGTTATAAAAACATATTTGCCATTCTGAAGCTTCCCTCCAGCCACTTTGCATATTATTTTATATATACTGTGATTCTGTACTTGTCAAATATGCTGCAGAAATCTCCCTCCACTAAGTCTGGCTGCTGCCATTTTAACTGTGGGCAGTTGAAGCTGCCGCCTGTTCACTTCCTGCATTTACACAGACACACAGAGGCATACCTCCAGCTCTGCAGCCCTGCAGCTCTCATTGGCCCACTTATGACTTAATCCCCCCTCCCTTCCTGGCAAATTCTCACGAGAGTGAGAGAGAGAGCAGTGCATGATGTCATAAGCCTAGGGTAATGACCAGACAAGAAAGAGGAAGTGGGCTGTATAAGGTATTTACTGGCAGAAAAAAATGTTTTAATATCTAAAGTTAAAACAACAAGGGCAGAAGGTTTAATAGATGGAGAGATGAAAAATTACTGAAGGTCCACTTTAAGTGCTAAAAAGCTTTAAATCCATAAAATTGTTTGACTAAACAGAAGCCCTAAAGGTATCTTTCTATATTTTATACCTAAGAATATGAAATATAATTGCAATAACCAAGTCATTTAAAATGGTTGTATCAGCATCCAGTCTGGGTGATTCAGGCAGACAGGCAATTGTTATTTAACAGTTTCTATAAATAAAATATTTAAAATTACAATACACTGGGAAGTCAATGACAAATTTAAAGAGCAGAAGTAAAAGTAAACAGAGCAATCTGTTATCAGGGACAATAGGCATGCATAGTTATAAAGCCAATATAAAAACTAAAGAACAAAGACATTTGACATCCAGCCACCTGGTTGGAGGCACAGCAACTGCATACTGGATGATCTCCAGAGATTTTAGGCACCAGGAAAATATATCAGAAAATGATGCCTCAGCATTAAAACTGCCCACATCTTAGTTTGGACTATAGTGGACCTATTGGCAATTTTACTGCATTAACTCCTGATACTGTATGCCCTGCAAATAAACTGTTTTATCATTAAACTACAACTAAAGGCAAAACTTTTTTTTCCCATATAGGATAAAAAAGGAGAGTCATAACCAGTATGCATTTTTTTTTGTTTTGTTTTTTGTCACTGGGGAGATTTCCCTTTATATCCTAAAACAGGAAGTGAGAGGAAATCCTTCCAAAGTGGGGGAATACCTGGTTGTCATCAAACTAGTGTCCTCATTTCCCATCTATTCCTGGGCTTATGACAACCCAAAATTTGGGATTTTCTTTCACTTTCGCTCTTGGTGATAACAGTCACCAGGACAAATAGTGAGGGTGAATCTCCCTAACAGGTGCACAGACAGTTTTAAAATCCTGGCCGGGGTTCAAATTCTTCTCCCGTCTATCCAAAACTAAAAAAAAAAGGTTTTTGGCATGGTGGTAATCCCCAGAGACAGGGTGGGCTGACATTTCACCGCAGGGTAGATTACTTAGTGGGATATGTAGACAGATGGGTACCAGTCACTTTCAGGTGAAACACAAAAAGGATTTTATTACTCTCAGTCCATAGGAGAGAAGGTTAGGGTTGCAGATAGAGTTGAGCGAACCCAAACTGTAAAGTTCGGGTCCGTACCGAACTTTGGGGTGTCCGTGACCCGGACCCGAACCTGGACATTTGAAAAAAAGTTTGGGTTCGGGTATTTGATCCCGCCTGTTGAATAGCTGCAGGGCAGCCAATCAACAAGCGTTTCACTGGTTTGCCCTTTGAAGCCATCACAGGCATGCCTACTAATGGCATGGCTGTGATTGGCCAGTGCATCATGTGACCCAGCCTCTGTATAAGCTGGAGTCACGTAGTGCTGCATGTCACATGCTCTCAGGCTAGTGTAGGGAAAGGATGCTGCCGGCGCTGTGAGGGACAAATTGCAGATATAATAACATCTCATCATGCATTACAGAACAATCTGATTCTGGGCTAGGTAGAGATTACTACTACTGCTTTGAGGGACAGATTGCCGATCTCATCCTGCATTACAGAACGATCTGATTCTGGACTTGGTAGAGTCTACTGCTTTGAGGGACAGATTATTGTTCTAAAATCATCTCCTAGTTCTATAGGGTCAGTTTCCTGCTGTTGCTGTAAGGGACAGATTATTGTTCTAAAATCATCGCCTACTCCTATAGGGCCAGGTTCCTGCTGTTGCTGTAAGGGACAGATTATTGTTCTAAAATCATTGCCTACTCCTATAGGGTCAGGTTCCTGCTGTTGCTTTAAGGGACTGTTTATTGTTCTAAAATCATTGCCTACTCCTATAGGGTCAGGTTCCTGCTGTTGCTGTAAGGGACAGATTATTGTTCTAAAATCATCACCTACACTGCCACGGTCACGGCCTAGTCAACCTCTAGGCTCCTACTCCACATCCACCCCCCCTTCCCATTTTTATTTATTTATATTTGACTTTAAGTTATTTTCCCTATCTCCATTTTTTTGTAGGGCACTTGTCATACTCTTACCCCCATTTTACTTCCTTTTGCAGCCCTCTAGCACTTGCCGGGACTTTTTTACAGCCATTTTTGTGCCAAAAAGTTCAGGTCCCCATTGACTTCAATGGGGTTCGGGGTCCGCGGTAAAGTTCGGGTCAAGTTCGGTACCGAACCAGGACTTTTTCGTGAAGTTCGGCCGAACTCGCCGAACCCGAACAATCAGGTGTCTGCTCAACTCCAGTTGAAGATGCTCAGGGCTTTTGCAGAACTCTGACGCTTCACTTGGCACAATACAGCAAAGGGGCCTTTTATTTGAGACCGGCACTCCTGTGTTAAAACTCTTTAGCAATCATTATCAGTAGCAACAGCATCCCGTTCTCCAGGAGAGTCAACCAACCTCCATGAGACTCCACATCCTGTTCCTAATATTCTGCAGGAGAGTCAACCAACCTCCATTAGACTCCATCCTGTTTGTAATCTTCTGCAGGAGAGGCAACCAACCTCCATGAGACTCCATCCTGTTTGTAATCTTCTGCAGGAGAGTCAACCAACCTCCATGAGACTCCATCCTGTTTGTAATCTTCTGCAGGAGAGTCAACCAACCTCCATGAGTCTCCACATCCTGTTCCTAATCTTCTGCAGGAGAGTCAACCAACCTCCATGAGACTCCATCCTGTTTGTAATCTTCTGCAGGAAAGTCAACCAACCTCCATGAGACTCCATCCTGTTTGTAATCTTCTGCAGGAGAGTCAACCAACCTCCACGAGACCCCATCCTGTTCCTAATCTTCTGCAGGAGAGTCAACCAACCTCCATGGGACTCCATCCTGTTCCTAATCATCTGCAGGAGAGCCAACCAACCTCCACGAGACTCCATCCTGTTTGTAATCTTCTGCAGGAGATTCAACCAACCTCCATGAGACCCCATCCTGTTCCTAATCTTATGCAGGAGAGTCAACCAACCTCATTGGGACTCCATCTTGCCTCTAGTGAAGATCCATAGCTCCCCACTGTCCCTAATTTCGAGGGACTGTCCTTGATTTTGTGGGACTGTCCCTGATTTGGAATAAAGTCTCTCTATCCCTCTTTCTTCCTCATTTGTCCTTCATTTAGTTCTGATCTATAGAGTTGTATATAAAATGCACTTTTTAGCTTTCAAAAAGTGTTTTACAGTGCCAAACCTTTCATCCAATTTCTAAATTGCTGCATTTGTAAATTTCAAAAGCCAGTATAAAGGAATAGTAGTGATAAAAAAAAACTTGTGGGTTTAACTAATCTTTTTTTGTATAATTCTCCTTTGAGGGGGCATGGCAGGGTGTGTGTCCTATTCCTACATACTTTTGCTAATAGGTGTCCCTCGTTCCCATCTTAAAAAGTTCGGAGGTATGAAGATCAGTATCACCAGTGTTCACCCTCCCCAGGCCAGAGCCTGTGGAAAAAAAAAGCTTGCATCAGCCAGCCCCAAATATTTATACCCTTTCCATTGGCACAAGAAACCCCTAGCGGTGGGCTGGGAAATATATGAATATTCATAATCCATACCTACCGTGTGATCTCATACTAATACCAGAGATGACAGTGCCACCCACTGGCAGAAGGGAGAACTGACAGCCAGGCTGAATTTAGGGAAGTGGTTCTCAACTCATGTCCTTGAGACCCACTAACAGGCCAGGTTTGCAGGATAACTGAAATACATCACAGTTGATATAATTTGCTGCCCAGTGATTGCAGTATTCTAGTCTGCATCTCCCCAAGGTAATACTTAAAATCTGGCCTGTTGGTGAGTTCTGAGGACAGGAGTTGAGAACCACTGATTTAGGGGGATATAACAAGACTAAACAGACTACAAATGGGCATTGGCTGACTGAAACCATGCAGAGCTAAAGTGTAAATAAAGGCAGAACTTTTTTTTAGTTTTGGACAGAGAGGAGAGGGATTAAAAAGCTTGTCAGTTTTTACTGTAGTCTGAGCCACCGTTAAGGAGATTCATCCTCTCTATTTGCCCTGTTTATCATTGAAAGTGAAAGTTAAAAAAAAAACATTTTAGGTTGTCCCCAGAAAACTAATAGAGGGGAAATTTTGCAATGTTGACACTAGTTCTGGTGACCAGGGGGGCCTCAAGGAATTCCCTAATTGGCTGGGATTGACTCTCACTTCCTGTTTGGTTATGGGACAAGAAGTGAAGAGGAATCTCCTTAATGGGACACCAATGGCGAAAACAAATCTGGCAGGGGTTATAATCCTTTCTTGCTCTATCCAAAATGAAAAAAAAAGTTTTGCCTATAGTTCTACTTTGAGGCAGGATGGCTACATATGAGCTCCAGTCATGTAACAGTACCTAGGCTTGAAAAGGGCAGTCTGGGAGAATGACCTCGACTGTATGCTGCAGACAGGAAGAAAGCAATCCTTAGTCTCCACCTTACCTTACCTTACCTTACCTTACCTATATCGGACTAAACATGTGAGAGCCAAGAACATAAGGAACAACGCTGAGATGTATATGATTATGTCATCTCTGGGCAGCATCTTAGTCCCATCAGTGAATGCTGATGCTGAACAATGCCTAAACAAAGATGGTGCTGGAGAGAGGCATAAAATTTTTTATGCTAGACCCGCCTAAAGCCGAATTTTAAGCACTTCAGCCCCGGAATGATTTCACACCTTAGGACCAGAGCACTTTTTGTGATGTGGTGCTGCGCTGCTTTAACTGACAATTGCGTGCTCATGCAATGCTGTACCCAAACTAAATTTGTGTCCTTTTTTCCCCATAAACAGAACTTTCTTTTGGTGGTATTTGATCCCCTCTGCATCATTTCTGATCGCCACTATAAATAAAAAAAGAGCGACAATTTTGCAAAATAACCAGTTTTTCTTACTTTTTGCTAAAATACAAATCCAAAAAAATTTTAGCTGATTTTTGGCTGATTTATATTCTTCCTCATATTTTTGGTTAAAAAAAAAGCAATCGGCGTTTATTGATTGGTTTGCCGCGTTTACGGATGATGAGAATTCATTTCTGGGTTTTTTTTTTCTTTAATTCTTACTAGTGATTGCGGCATTCTGCGATTTTTAGCGGTACTGCATTATTGCAGCAGACATGTTGGACCATTTTGACACTTTTTTGGGACCATTGGCATTTATACAGCGATCAGTGCTATAAAAATGCACTGATTACTGTGTAAATGTCATTGGCAGTGAAGGGGTTAACCTGGAGGGGGCACTCTAAGGGTTAACTGTGTTCCCTCAGTGTGTTCTAACTGTATGGGGGCTGGGCTGGCAGGGGGAGGGGAGTGATCATGGCTTCCATATACAGGAATGGAGATCCGTGCTTACATACACGGACCTCCGTTCTCTTACTGCAGGGGAGCCATCACGGGTAGCCGGCAGAGGTCGAGTCCGCCCTGAATTTTTCCACCAGTGAATTTGTATTTGACTCATTGTATCCAGCCCTATCAGACACTGGTGACCTGACTTTTCTCTACTGCATTTAGATAACACAGTCAAGTTAGTGCTGTGATTAGACAGTGAGGGAAAAGAAGCAGGCTGATGAGCTCAGCCCTCTGCTCTCTCCACCTGTCAGCATATTCCAACGATTTTTACTGTAGAATAGATTGTAACCTGATATTAGGATAAATGCTCGTAATTACATTAGCTTTATATAAAGATGCATTTAATCATTTTTAATGAATGCACAAGTGCAATATTTGGTGTTGTTTGTTTATCTGCCTGGAGTTCAGTAAATCTGTATCTGCAAACATACCTTCCTTTCCATACCCTACAGCGCAGTACAGCTGCTCGAAGAAAAGGAGAGGCCCATGCAAACTACGAGTTGAATTTGACATCTCAGCACCCACCCAACCTACATTAGTGGTTCTAAAGGTTTAAGGTTCTATGCATGAAGGTAAAAAGCCTTCTGTGTGCAGCAGCCTCATCTCGATTCAGGGATGTGCACAAGAGCCTTGGCTCCCTGGGGGCTCTCATTCCTCATTGGCTGAGGCCATTGGCTCCAGCTGCTGTCAATCACTGCTAGTGAGCCAATCAGAAAAGGGGGGAGGGCGGTGGCGAGCCATGATCCTGCATGTAAATGGACACACAGAGCCAAGGCTTGGGATCCATGACATCAGCAGAGAGCGGACTTTAGCCCAATCTCTGCTGAAAACGGGTTGCACTCCTGTGATCCATAGGAGAAGTCCAGCCAAACAAGCTTTAGCTATACTTCTCCTTTAAGGTAAAATAACCTTTTGCCTTTAGGACCACTTTAATGTCCCTATATCTTTATTATCCACTTTCTGACTGCACACTGTATCTTTACTGCTAAATTGGGACTGAAAACAACTAGATCCCCAATAAAAGCAGCACACAGCAGTGGCGGCTGGTGCTCAATATTTCGTGGGGGGGGCAAACCAATTCCACCCCCCTGGCCAGGATGCCATTCCGATCTCCCCTCCTCTTCCCTCCAGTGTCTGAGCCAGGATGTGCTGGATGTGGCTGCGGGTGAGCCGTCCCTGCTGCACACAATGTTCCATGGGCTTTTCCCTTGCTTAGGGACATTCTCCTCCTTGGCGAACAGTAAGTGGGTCCTAAGACTCCCTGGCCAATTGGGTCTCAGGACCAGCTTCCTGATTGGCCAGGAGGAGAATCAGGAAGACAATAGTGAATATTAATTTGCTATTGTCACATAAGTGTGTGGGCTCGGGAGGCAGTGCTCTGCTCACCCTTTTTTGAAGCCAATTAAAGCCTCTGGCTCTAATTATGTGCTTCAAAAAAAAAAACATGAAATCCATGCGTTCGGCACCCTGCATATAGATTAGGGGCCGGGCACATTGGATTAGGGCGTGGCACCCCTGCGCCCTGTATGGACTGGCACATAGTACACACACAAACACTTGTGGGGCACATATTTAACCCCATTAATCACCCTAGATGTTAACCCCTTACTGCCCAGTGTCAGTTAGTTAGTATAAAATAATAAATAAATGAAAATTCCAGTATATATCCCATAGTTTGTAGATGCTGTAACTTACACACAAACCAATAAATATACACTTATTGGGATTTTATTTTGATATCAAAGACACGTAGCAGAATACATTTTTTTACATTTTTTATGGGATATGTTTTGTAGCAGAAAGTTAAAAATATTGTTTTGTTTTTTTTTTAAAAAAAAAGATTTTCTTTACAGTTAGGTCCATAAATATTGGGACATCGACACAATTCTAATCTTTTTGGCTCTATACACCACCACAATGGATTTGAAATGAAACGAACAAGATGTGCTTTAACTGCAGACTTTCAGCTTTAATTTGAGGGGTTTTACATCCAAATCATGTGAACGGTGTAAGAATTACAACAGTTTGTATATGTGCCTCCCACTTTTTAAGGGACCAAATGTAATGGGACAATTGGCTGCTCACCTGTTCCATGGCCAGATGTGTGTTATTCCCTCATTATCCCATTTACAAGGAGCAGATAAAAGGTACAGAGTTCATTTCAAGTGTGCTATTTGCATTTGGAATCTGTTGCTGTCAACAATCAAGAGAAGACTTCACCAGAGTGAATACAGAGGGTTCACCACAAGATGTAAACCATTGTGAGCCTCAAAAACAGGAAGGCCAGATTAGAGTTATCATCACAATACCCCTTCTTATTTGGGATTTTTAAGGCAATTTGAACCAAATCATTTCTTTAAAATATACATTTATTTGAAAAAGTTAATAATTCAACATAGATATAGACAACAGATATGGCATAAAACCAAATCAAATTATGTTGCAATGAAGCATATGTCCATATGTGCATTATAAGAGGTGATATCACCCAGCCTGGATGGCCATGTGACTTGTTGAATGACCATTCATAGAGGCAGGGTAAATTCCTACGCGTTTCGGAAAGACTTTTAAAAAATTCCTTCTTCAGGGAGCAGATATCGCCCTCTCTGTAAAGATAGACAATGTACAAACTAATACCTTCTATGTAAATACTTCACAGTGGTTGATATACAGTCTATGATTTAATACACTTACATTCCAGCACAGTATTATTTTCTCAAATGATCCTGTCTCCGGGAATCACATACCCCGCTAGAGGTCCCTTTCCCCTTAACGTCAGGATGGAAGGCAAAAATTGCCAACAGCCGGTGCTTATAGATATATCCCCAAGGGTTTCTAGATAAAATATAGCAAAGGGAAAACAGTTTTCAAAAGACTTCCCTAAAACGGAGCTATAATAGGCTCCAATTAAGTATTGGGGGGTTCACTTAATGTTCCATGGAAGTGTTATGCCACGGGAGGGAGTTCGACGTTCGGACTTAACCACTTCAGCCCCGGAAGGATTTCCAGCTTTAGGACCGGAGCCCTTTTTGCGATTTGGCGCTGCGTCGCTTTAACTGACAATTGCGCGGTCGTGCGGCGTTGTACCCAAACAAAATTTGCGTCCTTTTTTTCCCACAAATAGAGCTTTCTTTTGGTGGTATTTGATCACCTCTCCGTCATTTCTGATCGCCGCTATAAACAAAAGAAGA
This sequence comes from Glandirana rugosa, assembly GCA_018402905.1. Taxonomy (NCBI): domain Eukaryota; kingdom Metazoa; phylum Chordata; class Amphibia; order Anura; family Ranidae; genus Glandirana; species Glandirana rugosa. The sequence continues at coordinate 489,100 of BLSH010110063.1, forward strand.
GCGACAATTTTGCAAAAAAACCCAAATTTCTTACTTTTTGCTAAAATACAAATGCAAAAAAAAAATATAAAAAAACATTATTTTTCACCGTTTTTGGCCGATTTATATTCTTCCTCATATTTGCGATTAAAAAAATCGCAATCGGCGTTTATTGATTGGTTTGCGCAAAAGTGGTCGCGTTTACGGATGATGAGAATTCATTTTTGGGGTTTTTCATTTTTTTTTATTTTCTACTGGTAATGGCGGCGATCTGCGATTTTTAGCGGTACTGCGATATTTCAGCGGACATGTCGGAACATTTTGACACTTTTTTGGGACCATTGGCATTTATACAGCGATCAGTGCTATAAAAATGCACTGATTACTGTGTAAATGCCATTGGCAGTGAAGGGGTTAACCTGCAGGGGGCGCGCTATGGGTTAAGTATGTTCCCTGGGCGTGTTCTAACTGTAGGGGGACTTGCCTAGCTGGGGAAGGGAAGTGGTCACAGCCTTCATGTACAGGAAGGCTGTGATCACAGCCCTTCCCCCTTACACAGAGCGGAGGTCCGTGTTTACTTACACGGACCTCTGCTCATTCGCTCCGGGGGGGCATCGCGGGTGGCCGGCAGCAATCGAAGCTGCCGCACCCGCTCCCTGGACCCCCCCGGACACAGT